>JAXUIC010000752.1:0-15952 GCA_035136125.1 Quercus rubra
AATTGGGAGAAAGTGTACAATTCTTTTTTGCTAAACAAAAAAGAATTGTATTCTTATAACTATAATATTGTACACTTTACATGAATAGTGAAATGTAGAAATAGTTTTTTTTTTCCTATTCTTAAATAATAATTAAGTCAAGAAAATATCAACTACTGTACTTCCTTAAAACTTCACTAGTAATATTGTGATATATATATATGTATAAAAATCACATTAATTATTTTTCTAATAATAAATATTTTCAGTAATGAAGCTAATCGACCTTTTTCTTGAATTACTCATAACTCAATTATAGCAAACTAAGAAACAGAAAAAGCAACAGAATTTAATAGCTTGGATTATTAGATAAAAGAGAAAGATTCAAACTTTTCAGATATTTTTGCCTAGTTGAAAGCTCCAACATGCCAGCAGACCATAGAAACAAGAGGGTACCTGGTGCTCTTATCATTTCACCCCAAAAGCGACCATACAAATGAAACAAGAATCCATCACAACATTGAAAACGACATACCCTCTTCTCTGTATTTTTCTAAACCTATACAGACAAGGAATTAATCACCTAGTACTGAGTGGTACCTACTAATAACCTAATTTTTTCTTGGCTTAATCAAAATTAATTTTAGTCATATCTATATCTAATCCAAACTTTCATCTTCTTCAACCTTTACAGAGACTTTTTTTTTAACATATAATAATAATTCTTCAAGCAACACTAATGATGCTATCCCCATTGCTGCTAAAGTTGCCCGACATGGCCTGAAAAGCCGAAGAGTGCTTCCCCCGGTGGCGGTGGGCGGCGGTGACTGCTCGTCCGACGATGCTGGAGAGAGCCTCAGTGACAAAGGCAAGGTCTCCTTCTGATTCAGATTAAGTTCAGCCAATTTTGAAGATGGAGGGACTGGAAGAATTGGTATTGGCCTAATGGGCTTACTTGTCGTCCTCATAAAAGGGAGATTTTCAACTTGGCTTTCACCAACGTGTGATACTGCAGAGAGCGTCACAGGAAAAGTTTGACACTGGGAACCCACCAAGATTGTGGCTTAAATGCGGCTGTGGCTTTGGTAGTGGAGCAGTTTCGTGGTGGACTTGCTCTTCTTCCATTAAAGAACCCATAAGCTGTCATTCAAAATCCAAAAAAAAAACTATTAATTGCCACACACAAAAGTTGGAAAATAACTTGACTGTTTGTTGAGATTTATTATGTACGGAATACAAATCTTCAATCTCACTTTTATTACCGTATCAGTAGTAGTGATGTCAAAAAGACTAGATCTCCGGCGTCGCCTATTCAGGTTGGCCCTCCGTAGAAAGTACTTCTGAGCGTGGCTTGCAACCTGTGTAGGCGTACGCGTTTTCACAAAGTTTCTAGAAATCCCTCTCCAATCTCCTTTTCCTACCTTCTGCAACCCCAGCAAGAATAGCCTGTGCTCCTCTTCCGTCCATGGGCACCCCTATACACACAAAGGACAAAAAAAAAAAAAACACAATTAATTCTAACTCAAATATCACTTCTTCTTTTGCGATGAGAATTTATCGTTCAAAAAGTTTAAACTAAATGATGAGATAAATAATCACGAGTTTTAAAAGCTTAAACTGATAGGAAAGAGTAAATCAAATATAAGAAAAGCACCTCTCTTGCGCTCGCGGCTACGGCCGGAGGGGGTGAACGACGTCCGTCGGAGGCATAGCCAGATTCGACGTTGGGGTCTTGAGGCTGCTGGGTCGAACTGTGAGAGATTAGTCATGCTAGCACTCTTCCCTAAACGAGTTTCCCTCAGTGACATCGCACACCAAACAGCATGATTCCGTTCTCTCCTGACACATCGCCGCCGCCGCCGCCGCCACCAGCACCGCTACCACAGCCTCCACCGCTAGCCTCCGTGCAAGTGCGCGAGTTGTGGCCGTTGTTCCCGCACTGTGAGCACGTGCGAGACATCTTTGTATGTGGAAAAGCACAAAACAAACACAAAATAATATGAGAACGCAAAGGCTGAAATGATTATATTATATTGGAATATAGTCTTTCTAGTCTCTCTCTCTCTCTCTCTCAGTCCATGCAAAAGAAGAGAGAAAAAAAAGGAGGTAGAGAATGGAGAGAGAGAGAGGATGTGAATTTGTGGAGTCTAATGGAAAAGGGTAATGAGGGTTGCTTTGGTTGATATAGACACGGTAATATTTAGGGTTTGTGCGCAATTTGGCATGGACTTCCTTGTTTCTTTGGGTTACTTGGGAAATGTTAAAATGACTTGCAGGTGCATTGTATATTATATTATATAGTTGTACCAATAATGTACCGTATCTAGTGCTTTGTTTTTTTCAAATCATAAATTGGACCGTCCAATTTTGTCACGCCTCCTCGATCGGTGTAAACAAGGCCAAATGTTCTAGTAATAATGTCCCATCATTGTTTTTATTTGGGTGAAACTCATCTGTTTGCCAAGCATGATAATAAACAAATAAACAAAAATACAATTTGTCTACAGGTAATTTTTTTTTAATTTAATATAATCATTTTGTCAAAAATTTTGTTTTTCTTTAGAAATATATCTAGTAATGATTTTAGATAGAGTCAAGTTTCAACAAAGAAACAAATTAGTGAATAGCCAATTCATGATTCATGAAGATAAGAGATCACATCAAAAAATTAATTGGTGTGTTTGGACTTTAGATATATAATGATAATAAATAGCAATTATCATGAATCAAACATATATCATATTATGTTATCCAGCACACCTAATCCAAAATGCACAACTATGTCTAGGATTTCATCATAAATGTTTCTTGTATTTGGGTGGTCGAGGTTTGAAACATGTGCAACTGTGCACGATCCTCCAATGCCTATTGAACAACAGATTTTTATGACTTCATAATTGATTTGAGATAAGGTCATTTTAAGTTATCTTGACCTTGAAAGTTAAGTATTATTGATGAGGCTGTCTCCGTTTAAATGGAAACCAAAAAAATATGTAGAAAATTTTAAATTAAATGAAAATACGCAAATGGGTTCTAGCTAAGTTTAATTGGTAAAGTTTTTTATGATTGAATTAAAGATATAAAATTTCAATCACAGACTATATCAAAAAATCAATTAGTGTCTCCATCCCGTCTATATCAAAAAAACCAATCGGTGTATCAGTTTAATAATTAATAAAAGAAAAATCATCAGGAACAAATATTATATGTTAGAAATTAAAAACTATTTCTCTAAAGAAATACATAAATAAAAAAAATTAAAAGGGGATGGTGGAGGAGGAAAGTGTTTTCTCCACCGTTAAATGGGCATATTCGCTGCTCCTTTGAAGCTTTGAGAAAGATTTCGTTGTCTCATAGTTGATGTCCTCACAAACCTTATTTAATTGTTTGTCCCAAGCTGTGGGCGTGGGTTGTGGAGGATAAGTAAAACGTGGAGCCCACTCATCACCTACACTCTTCTTTAGTACCTCAACCTTGTATGTGGACCGTGGTGGTGCTCTTGTTGGTGGATGGGATGCCTTTTGCTTTTGTATTTTGGATAGTTTAAAAAAGCTTGAAAAAGCTAAAGGAGAGTTTGAGGTTCTCCTTTACATCCATTCTTTTTTCTTCTTTTTTTCATTCACCTTTCAATGAAATGAAACCCCCATTAAATATTAATTCTTCTCCACATAAATAAATTTCCATTTGGAATAACAAAGATGTTTGAATGATATTCCATCTATCACTTGGTTGAAAATTAGTACAAATGAATGAACTTGTTATGACCGAATACTTCCCATTCTATTATCTTCTAAGCACTAATTCCTTTATAAAATGAAAGTAAAATATTCATTTTCCCTTTAATCTTGAGGGAAAAAAATAAATTAAAGGGCAAAGACATGCTAACCATTGTTTCCCTCACTTCCCATTACTTCTTTATAACTCCCAAATAAAATAGAAAAAATATACCATGTTTTATCGCTCTTCATTTTTTTAATGATCTTATATTAATAAGTAATGTCCTGGACATATATAAGTATTTTTACAATTATTGCTGTAACAATGTGTAGTATAACTTTTCCCCCTCTCCATTAAAAGTTATCATAACTTTTGAGTAGAGTTTATGATATGCCTTTATGTTAAAACTTCTTTCACTCTCCCTTGTGTGTGTGTGTTTATTTCTCAAAATAAAAATTTATTGCTGTAACAAGTTGTAATCGTAACAATATTAATTTTACATAATATCATTAATGATTATAGTATTTTTTTTTTATATATATTTAAATTTGTTATACAAGTAGGGACGTGGATTCAAAACAAGATTACTATTAAACTACAAAACCCTAATAAATATGATTGGTAATCCCGAGTATACCTTCGTCCATAGGAAAACCCGATGAACAAGCGACAATTATAGGAACCGTCCCACCAATGATTGTCATCAGGCTAGAACAGACTCGTCCGTCCTTAATCATTGATGAAACGTTACGAAGCAATGATGAATTTTCTATATCGTTGGAGAGATAACCCACCATCAATGTTCTATGAAGACGTTACTGACACGAGAATAAAATCACCATTAAGGCAGCACCAATGGCTAGAAGGAAGAGGAAAACACTTGTATAAATACCTACCCATCAAGCCCAAAAGAGAGGTACACATACACTAAAAAACACGCTACGTCTGACATTCTGTTATTCTAGCTATTCTAACTTTGGCATCAAAGGCCCTGTGGCAGGCGCCATGCCGATGACCACGCTCTTTCTTTTCATAGTTTGACTGGTTGCAGGATCAAGATTGGCTGAGGACGACTCCCTTTTGGACGAACATTTCTACTGATGATCAGAGCATCATCAATGAGGATTTTTGATAAGGTTTTTTTCCTTTTTAGAACATTAGACACGGCTACTAAACTTCAAAACCCTAACTACGAACTATTTTTGACAAATCTTTCTTCATTTTTAGAGCATCAACAAGTCTAACTTTTTTTACAAAAAAAAAGTTTTATATTTATATTTTTTTTTAAAATAAAAATTTTAAAATTGTATATAAAAACTAAAAAATTGACGCTAGACTGATAGTAAAATACTCATCACTCATTACTCATCACTCAATTTTTCACACCCCTTTGGTATCATCACCCCAATTTCCATCACTCAATATTTTCACACTATTTTTGGGCCCATACCTGTCAGCCGGTAAAGGCTTTTTTTTCTTTTTTTTTTTTTTTTTTTTTCAAGTACCCAAACTCACCTGAAGCTAATAAAAATTAAAAAATTAAAAAAAAAAAACCCAGAACTGAAGACCGAACCAGTGAAAAAAAAAAAACCAGAACTGAAGACCGAACCAATGAGAGAAAAAAAAAAGAAAAAAAGAACCAAACAGCCAACCCAGGAAAAAAAAAAAGTCAAAGTGGTCAAAAGTTACGGCTAGTACTTGTTGCGGGTCCCTCATATGTGTTTAATTACAAAAATGCCATTGAACTATGAGTTATCGAAACTGAAAACAGCCAAAAGTTGTTTCAGTTTCCATAACTCATAACTCAAAAATTAGAGAATTGAGTAATGGAAACAGAGTTATCATTTGCCAAACAACCTTTTTACTATGGGTCCCACGATTTTTGAGTTATGAGTTATGAAAACTAAGAATTGAGTTACCAAATTTGCCAATCCAAACGCCCCCTTAATTTCCATCACTCATCACTCAATTTTTCACACCCGTTTGGCATCATCACTCAATTTCCATCACTCAATATTTTTCACACTATTTGTGGCCCATACCTGTCACCGATACAGTTTTTTTTTTTTTTTTTTCAGTACCCAAACTCACCGAAGCTTATATATATATATATATATATATATATATATATATATATATATATATATATATATATATATATATATATATAGTATAAATATATAAATAAATAAAAAACAGAACTGAAGACCGAACCAGTGGAAAAAAAAAAAAAAAAAAAAACCAAGACTAAAGACCAATAGACCAAACCAATGAAAAAAAGAAGAAGAAAAAAAAAGAAAAAAGAAAGAAAGAACCGAACAAACCAACCTAGAAGAAGAAAAAAAGAGTCAAAGTGGTCAAAAGTTGGTTGGTACTGTTTGCAGGTCCTCATGTATGTTTAATTACAAAAATGCCATTGAGTTATAAGTTATGGAAACTGAAAACAGCTGTTTTCAGTTTCCATAACTCATAACTCAAAAATCAGAGAATTGAGTGATGGAAACAGAGTTATCGTTTGCTAAACAACATTTTGCTATGGGGTCCTACCATTTTTAAGTTATAAGTTATGGAAACTCAGAATTGAGTTACCAAATTTACCAATCCAAACGCCCCTAAATGATCAAAAAAATGAAGCCAAACAGCCCCTGAGTGATCAAAAAAGTGAAGCCAAACAACCCCTTAAGCTTTTATTCCGGAGTACAGCATTGTCACCACGTGGGAAATAGAAAAGTCGGTATTCATAAAAATCATAAATATCATAAAAAAAAATAATTAATAAATAAACCTTTTTGTCTGGCTGTTATGTAAAGTAATTGACGAGGATGTAAGATTAGATTTGCTCTTTATGGAGCACGTGTTCTTCACTTGCCGTGTTAGTGACAGAGCTTTTTTTTCTTGTCCATTTTCGTTGAATTCATAGTCCAGTTGTTTTCATTTCTTTTATTTTTTCTACGGCGTTCCGTTTTATTTAAGCTTCCGCACCTTGTTTTGTTGTCATTCTGTCTCATCACATGTTCTGAAAAATCAAAAGATCCGAAAAGACACGGACACTGCGTGATGGTTTGAAAACAGTTTATTTAATTTTTTTGTTTAAAAAAAGAATTAAAATATACTTATATTTTAATAAAATTTTAAAATAAAAAAAAATAAAATTATTTTTAAAAAAATATACATAAAACATAAAAAATTAAAAAGCTAAAAACCAAAAGCGAAGCTTACAAAACACTTTCTACGCGTTTACTCGTTAGGCACTTTGATACTCACGAAACTTTTGTGGCGGCTAATGTTTCATCACCAATGCTTGTGGGTTCTCTCTTCTCTCGTCAATTATTATTCATTTGCTTCTGTTTCAATTTTGTCTCTGCTCACTACAATTTTCTTCTGCTTTCTTTTACTGTTCCAAATTTTTTCTTGCTTGCACTATCGTGAGAATCTTCTACACCTTACATCTTCGACGGCCAATAATAACTACTACTTTCAACTTGCACATAGGATGATGTTGATGTTTGATAATACAGCTTTTTCTTTCTTTGGCTGGACATGATAGTTAGGTTAAAGTGTTGTTTGGAAATTGGAATCTCTAATGAATATGTATTTCGTAGATTTTTAGGCAGTACTTCATAAATTAATAAAAAATATTTGAGGTGTTACGATAAATTTTATATTATTGTTTTTTAAATCAAAAAATATTGTTTAATACTCGTTGATGTACACTTTAAATATATAACGTTCATAATTTCACATGTAAGGATACACGTTTTTTATTCATATCCACATTTTAAATATGAAATAAGAAATGTGTACGGATGATATATGAGAGAATCATGACCATTTAAATTACATTTTATAAGAAGTACTTTGCATTTTTTATTTTTAAACATCATTTTTAAAACTGCCGTTTGGATTTTGACAAAAGAATACCAAAAGGTAGTGAAAATATTTGATATAGCATGCTTATTATTATTTTTTTATATACAATATATTCTAGTCATGATTTGCTTATCATATAATAAAAGTTAGATTTAGATGTTGTGATTATGCCAGTGTTAACTATGTTTAATAGATCGGTAGTTGCATCAAATTGTAGCAATTTTTAAGATAAAACAACAACTTAATTGTCCTTAATTATCAAATTTTTTCTACTATCTTATCAATTCTTATAATAGATACAAAAAACTTAATTATTGATTAAAAATCTAACTTTTTTTATAATTTGAATTCTATATCTGATGCAAGTCTTCCAAAAGTTTGATTGCCAAATATATTTTTTTAACGATAATTTCAAAAAGTTACTTTTTGAAATTATCGTTAAAAAAATATATTTGGCAATCAAACTTTTGGAAGACTTGCATCAGATATAGAATTTCAAATTATAAAAAAAAGTTAGATTTTTAATCAATAATTAAGTTTTTGTATCTATTATAAGAATTGATAAGATAGTAGAAAAAAATTTGATAATTAAGGACAATTAAGTTGTTGTTTTATCTTAAAAATTGCTACAATTTGATGCAACTACCGATCTATTAAACATAGTTAACACTTGGCATAATCACAACATCTAAATCTAACTTTTATTATATGATAAGCAAAATCATGACTAGAATATATTGTATATAAAAAAATAATAATAAGCATGCTATATCAAATATTTTCACTACCTTTTGGTATTCTTTTGTCAAAATCCAAACGGCAGTTTTAAAAATGATGTTTAAAAAAATAAAAAAATGCAAAGTACTTCTTATAAAAATGTAATTTAAATTGGTCATGATTCTCTCATATATCATCCGTACACATTTCTTATTTCATATTTAAAATGTGGATATGAATAAAAAACGTGTATCTTACATGTGAAATTATGAACGTTATATATTTAAAAGTGTACATCAACGAGTATTAAACAATATTTTTTGATTTAAAAAACAATAATATAAAATTTATCGTAACACCTCAAATATTTTTTATTAATTTATGAAGTACTGCCTAAAAATCTACGAAATACATATTCATTAGAGATTCCAATTTCCAAACAACACTTTAACCTAACTATCATGTCCAGCCAAAAGAAAGAAAAAAGCTGTATTATCAAACATCAACATCATCCTATGTGCAAGTTGAAAGTAGTAGTTATTATTGGGCCGTCGAAGATGTAAGGTGTAGAAGATTCTCACGATAGTGCAAGCAAGAAAAAAATTTGGAACAGTAAAAGAAAGCAGAAGAAAATTGTAGTGAGCAGAGACAAAATTGAAACAGAAGCAAATGAATAATAATTGGACGAGAGAAGAGAGAACCCACAAGCATTGGTGATGAAACATTAGCCGCCACAAAAGTTTCGTGAGTATCAAAGTGCCTAACGAGTAAACGCGTAGAAAGTGTTTTGTAAGCTTCGCTTTTGGTTTTTAGCTTTTTAATTTTTATGTTTTATGTATATTTTTTTAAAAATAATTTTATTTTTTTTATTTTAAAATTTTATTAAAATATAAGTATATTTTAATTCTTTTTTTAAACAAAAAAATTAAATAAACTGTTTCAAACCATCACGCAGTGTCCGTGTCTTTTCGGATCTTTTGATTTTTCAGAACATGTGATGAGACAGAATGACAACAAAACAAGGTGCGGAAGCTTAAAATAAAACGGAACGCCGTAGAAAAAATAAAAGAAATGAAAACAACTGGACTATGAATTCAACGAAAATGGACAAGAAAAAAAAGCTCTGTCACTAACACGGCAAGTGAAGAACACGTGCTCCATAAAGAGCAAATCTAATCTTACATCCTCGTCAATTACTTTACATAACAGCCAGACAAAAAGGTTTATTTATTAATTATTTTTTTTATGATATTTATGATTTTATGAATACCGACTTTTCTATTTCCCACGTGGTGACAATGCTGTACTCCGGAATAAAAGCTTAAGGGGTTGTTTGGCTTCACTTTTTTGATCACTCAGGGGCTGTTTGGCTTCATTTTTTTGATCATTTAGGGGCGTTTGGATTGGTAAATTTGGTAACTCAATTCTGAGTTTCCATAACTTATAACTTAAAAATGGTAGGACCCATAGCAAAAATGTTGTTTAGCAAACGATAACTCTGTTTCCATCACTCAATTCTCTGATTTTTGAGTTATGAGTTATGGAAACTGAAAACAGCTGTTTTCAGTTTCCATAACTTATAACTCAATGGCATTTTGTAATTAAACATACATGAGGGACCTGCAAACAGTACCAACCCAACTTTTGACCACTTTGACTCTTTTTTCTTCTTCTAGGTTGGTTGTTCGGTTCTTTCTTTCTTTTTCTTTTTTTTTCTTCTTCTTTTTTCATTGGTTTGGTCTATTGGTCTTTAGTTCTTGGTTTTTTTTTTTTTTTCCACTGGTTCGGTCTTCAGTTCTGTTTTTTATTTATTTATATATTTATTATATATATATATATATATATATATATATATATATATATATATAGTATATATATATATAGTATATATATATATATATAAGCTTCGGTGAGTTTGGGTACTGAAAAAAAAAAAAAAAAAAAACTGTATCGGCTGACAGGTATGGGCCCACAAATAGTGTGAAAAATATTGAGTGATGGAAATTGAGTGATGATGCCAAACGGGTGTGAAAAATTGAGTGATGAGTGATGGAAATTAAGGGGGCGTTTGGATTGGCAAATTTGGTAACTCAATTCTTAGTTTTCATAACTCATAATCAAAAATCGTGGGACCCATAGTAAAAAGGTTGTTTGGGCAAATGATAACTCTGTTTCCATTACTCAATTCTCTAATTTTTGAGTTATGAGTTATGGAAACTGAAAACAACTTTTGGCTGTTTTCAGTTTCTATAACTCATAGTTCAATGGCATTTTTGTAATTAAACACATATGAGGGACCCGCAAACAGTACTAGCCGTAACTTTTGACCACTTTGACTTTTTTTTTCCTGGGTTGGCTGTTTGGTTCTTTTTCTTTTTTTTTCTCTCATTGGTTCGGTCTTCAGTTCTGGTTTTTTTTTTTTCACTGGTTCGGTCTTCAGTTCTGGGTTTTTTTTTTAATTTTTAATTTTATTAGCTTCGGTGAGTTTGGTACTTGAAAAAAAAAAAAAAAAAAAAAAAGAAAAAAAAAAGCCTTTACCGGCTGACAGGTATGGGCCCACAAATAGTGTGAAAAATATTGAGTGAGTGGAAATTGGGTGATGATACCAAAGGGGTGTGAAAAATTGAGTGATGAGTAATGAGTGATGAGTATTTTACTATCAGTCTAGCGTCAATTTTTAGTTTTTATATACAATTTTAAAATTTTTATTTTAAAAAAAATATAAATATAAAACTTTTTTTGTAAAAAAAAGTTAGACTTGTTGATGCTCTAAAAATGAAGAAAGATTTGTCAAAAATAGTCGTAGTGTAGGGTTTTGAAGTTTAGTAGCCGTGTCAATGTTCTAAAAAGGAAAAAAACCTTATCAAAAATCCTCATTGATGATGCTCTGATCATCAGTAGAAATGTTCGTCCAAAAGGGAGTCGTCCTCAGCCAATCTTGATCCTGCAACCAGTCAAACTATGAAAAGAAAGAGCGTGGTCATCGGCATGGCGCCTGCCACAGGGCCTTTGATGCCAAAGTTAGAATAGCTAGAATAACAGAATGTCAGACGTAGCGTGTTTTTAGTGTATGTGTACCTCTCTTTTGGGCTTGATGGGTAGGTATTTATACAAGTGTTTTCCTCTTCCTTCTAGCCATTGGTGCTGCCTTAATGGTGATTTTATTCTCGTGTCAGTAACGTCTTCATAGAACATTGATGGTGGGTTATCTCTCCAACGATATAGAAATTCATCATTGCTTCGTAACGTTTCATCAATGATTAAGGACGGACGAGTCTGTTCTAGCCTGATGACAATCATTGGTTGGACGGTTCCTATAATTGTCGCTGTCATCGGGTTTTCCTATGGACGAAGGTATAATCGGGATTACCAATCATATTTATTAGGGTTTTGTAGTTTAATAGTAATCTTGTTTTGAATCCACGTCCCTTACTTGTATAACAAATTAAATTATATATAAAAAAAAAATACTATAATCATTAATGATATTATGTAAAATTAATATTGTTACGATTACAACTTGTTACAGCAATAAATTTTTATTTTGAGAAATAAACACACACACACAAGGGAGAGTGAAAGAAGTTTTAACATAAAGGCATATCATAACTCTACTCAAAAGTTATGATAACTTTTAATGGAGAGTGGGAAAAGTTATACTACACATTGTTACAGCAATAATTGTAAAAATACTTATATAGTGTCCAGGACATTACTTATTAATATAAGATCATTAAAAAAATGAAGAGCGATAAAACATGGTATAGTTTTTCTATTTTATTTGGGAGTTTATAAAGAAGTAATGGGAAGTGAGGGAAACAATGGTTAGCATGTCTTTGCCCTTTAATTTATTTTTCCCTCAAGATAAAGGGAAAATGAATATTTTACTTTCATTTTATAAAGGAATTAGTGCTTAGAAGATAATAGAATGGGAAGTATTCGGTCATAACAAGTTCATTCATTTGTACTAAATTTTCAACCAAGTGATAGATGGAATATCCATTCAAACATCTTTTGTTATTCCAAATGGAAATTTTATTTATGTGGAGAAGAATTAATATTTAATGGGGGTTCATTTCATTGAAAGGTGAATGAAAAAAAGAAGAAAAAAAGAATGGATGTAAAGGAGAACCTCAAACTCTCCTTTAGCTTTTTCAAGCTTTTAAACTATCCAAAATACAAAAGCAAAAGGCATCCCATCCACCAACAAGAGCACCACCACGGTCCACATACAAAGGTTGAGGTACTAAAGAAGAGTGTAGGTGATGAGTGGGCTCCACGTTTTACTTATCCTCCACAACCCACGCCCACAGCTTGGGACAACAATTAAATAAGGTTTGTGAGGACATCAACTATGAGACAACGAAATCTTTCTCAAAGCTTCAAAGGAGCAGCGAATATGCCCATTTAACGGTGGAGAAAACACTTTCCTCCTCCACCATCCCCTTTTAATTTTTTTATTTATGTATTTCTTTAGAGAAATAGTTTTTAATTTCTAACATATAATATTTGTTCCTGATGATTTTTCTTTATTAATTATTAAACTGATACACCGATTGGTTTTTTGATATAGACGGGATGGAGACACTAATTGATTTTTGATATAGTCTGTGATTGAAATTTTATATCTTTAATTCAATCATAAAAAACTTTACCAATTAAACTTAGCTAGAACCCATTTGCGTATTTTCATTTAATTTAAAATTTTCTACATATTTTTTGGTTTCCATTTAAACGGAGACAGCCTCATCAATAATACTTAACTTTCAAGGTCAAGATAACTTAAAATGACCTTATCTCAAATCAATTATGAAGTCATAAAAATCTGTTGTTCAATAGGCATTGGAGGATCGTGCACAGTTGCACATGTTTCAAACCTCGACCACCCAAATACAAGAAACATTTATGATGAAATCCTAGACATAGTTGTGCATTTTGGATTAGGTGTGCTGGATTAACATAATATGATATATGTTGATTCATGATAATTGCTATTTATTATCATTATATATCTAAAGTCCAAACACACCAATTAATTTTTTGATGTGATCTCTTATCTTCATGAATCATGAATTGGCTATTCACTAATTTGTTTCTTTGTTGAAACTTGACTCTATCTAAAATCATTACTAGATATATTTCTAAAGAAAAACAAATTTTGACAAAATGATTATATTAAATTAAAAAAAAATTACCTGTAGACAAATTGTATTTTTGTTTATTTGTTTATTATCATGCTTGGCAAACAGATGAGTTTCACCCAAATAAAAACAATGATGGGACATTATTACTAGAACATTTGGCCTTGTTTACACCGATCGAGGAGGCGTGACAAAATTGGACGGTCCAATTTATGATTTGAAAAAAAAAAAAGCACTAGATACGGTACATTATTGGTACAACTATATAATATAAATATACAATGCACCTGCAAGTCATTTTAACATTTCCCAAGTAACCCAAAGAAACAAGGAAGTCCATGCCAAATTGCGCACAAACCCTAAATATTACCGTGTCTATATCAACCAAAGCAACCCTCATTACCCTTTCCATTAGACTCCACAAATTCACATCCTCTCTCTCTCTCCATTCTCTACCTCCTTTTTTTTCTCTCTTCTTTGCATGGACTGAGAGAGAGAGAGAGAGAGACTAGAAAGACTATATTCCAATATTAATATAATCATTTCAGCCTTTGCGTTCTCATATTATTTTGTGTTTGTTTTGTGCTTTTCCACATACAAAGATGTCTCGCACGTGCTCACAGTGCGGGAACAACGGCCACAACTCGCGCACTTGCACGGAGGCTAGCGGTGGAGGCTGTGGTAGCGGTGCTGGTGGCGGCGGCGGCGGCGGCGATGTGTCAGGAGAGAACGGAATCATGCTGTTTGGTGTTGCGAGTCACTGAGGGAAACTCGTTTAGGAAGAGTGCTAGCATGACTAATCTCTCACAGTTCGACCAGCAGCCTCAAGACCCCAACGTCGAATCTGGCTATGCCTCCGACGACGTCGTTCACCCCTCCGGCCGTAGCCGCGAGCGCAAGAGAGGTGCTTTTCTTATATTTGATTTTACTCTTTCCTATCAGTTTAAGCTTTTAAAACTCGTGATTATTTATCTCATCATTTAGTTTAAACTTTTGAACGATAAATTCTCATCGCAAAAGAAGAAGTGATATTTGAGTTAGAATTAATTGTGTTTTTTTTTTGTCCTTTGTGTGTATAGGGGTGCCATGGACGGAAGAGGAGCACAGGCTATTCTTGCTGGGGTTGCAGAAGGTAGGGAAAAGGAGATTGGAGAGGGATTTCTAGAAACTTTGTGAAAACGCGTACGCCTACACAGGTTGCAAGCCACGCTCAGAAGTACTTTCTACGGAGGGCCAACCTGAATAGGCGACGCCGGAGATCTAGTCTTTTGACATCACTACTACTGATACGGTAATAAAAGTGAGATTGAAGATTTGTATTCCGTACATAATAAATCTCAACAAACAGTCAAGTTATTTTCCAACTTTTGTGTGTGGCAATTAATAGTTTTTTTTGGATTTTGAATGACAGCTTATGGGTTCTTTAATGGAAGAAGAGCAAGTCCACCACGAAACTGCTCCACTACCAAAGCCACAGCCGCATTTAAGCCACAATCTTGGTGGGTTCCCAGTGTCAACTTTTCCTGTGACGCTCTCTGCAGTATCACACGTTGGTGAAAGCCAAGTTGAAAATCTCCCTTTTATGAGGACGACAAGTAAGCCCATTAGGCCAATACCAATTCTTCCAGTCCCTCCATCTTCAAAATTGGCTGAACTTATCTGAATCAGAAGGAGACCTTGCCTTTGTCACTGAGGCTCTCTCCAGCATCGTCGGACGAGCAGTCACCGCCGCCACCGCCACCGGGGAAGCACTCTTCGGCTTTTCAGGCCATGTCGGGCAACTTTAGCAGCAATGGGGATAGCATCATTAGTGTTGCTTGAAGAATTATTATTATATGTTAAAAAAAAAGTCTCTGTAAAGGTTGAAGAAGATGAAAGTTTGGATTAGATATAGATATGACTAAAATTTAATTTGATTAAGCCAAGAAAAATTAGGTTATTAGTAGGTACCACTAGTACTAGGTGATTAATTCCTTGTCTGTATAGGTTTAGAAAAATACAGAGAAGAGGGGTATGTCGTTTTCAATGTTGTGATGGATTCTTGTTTCATTTGTATGGTCGCTTTGGGGTGAAATGATAAGAGCACCAGGTACCCTCTTGTTTCTATGGTCTGCTGGCATGTTGGAGCTTCAACTAGGCAAAAATATCTGAAAAGTTTGAATCTTTCTCTTTTATCTAATAATCCAAGCTATTAAATTCTGTTGCTTTTTCTGTTTCTTAGTTTGCTATAATTGAGTTATGAGTAATTCAAGAAAAAGGTCGATTAGCTTCATTACTGAAAATATTATTATTAGAAAAATAATTAATGTGATTTTTATACATATATATAGTATCACAATATTACTAGTGAAAGTTTTAAGGAAGTACAGTAGTTGATATTTTCTTGACTTAATTATTATTTAAGAATAGGAAAAAAAAAAACTATTTTTACATTTCACTATTCATGTAAAGTGTACAATGATTATAGTTATAAGAATACAATTCTTTTTTGTTTAGGCAAAAAAAGAATTGTACACTTTCTCCCAATT
>JAXUIC010000753.1:0-15938 GCA_035136125.1 Quercus rubra
GGATATTCAATTTTTTTGCAAATTTAGACATTCCGTACATATAACGTACGGAATTTCCGCAGTTCTGGACATTCAATTTCTGCAAATCCAGACGTTCCATACGTATGTAATGTACACAATTTCCGTTGAATTTTCGGAGTTTGGGATATTCTATTTTTCTACAAATCCAGAAATTCCGTACAGGAAATGTACAGAATTTCCCAACGAATTTCGCAAATCTGGACATTCAATTTTTCTGCAAAGCCAGACATTCACGTACATATAATGTACACAATTTCCCGTTGAATTTATGCTAAATCAGGATATGCAATTTTCTGCCAATCCTAACATTCCGTACATATAGCATACACAACTTCTCGTTGAATTTTCGCAAATCTGGACATTCAATTTTTCTGCAAATCCAGACATTCTGTACATGTAATGTACACAATTTTCCGTTGAGTTTACGCAATTCTAGACAATCAAATTTTCTGCAAATCCAAACATTTTGTACAAATATAATGTACACAATTTTATGTCGATTTTCACAGTTTTGGATTTGCAATTTTTCTGCAAATCCAAACATTCCGTACATGTATTGTACACAATTTCAAATTGAATTTCCGCTGTTTTGGACTTTGAATTTTTTTTGCAAATCTAGACATGCCGTACGTAAATAATGTACACAATTTCCCATTGAATTTTCAGAGTTCGGGATATTCAATTTTTTTGCAAACTTAGACATTCCGTTCATAGAACGTACAGAATTTCACGTTGAATTTCCGCAGTTCTGGACATTCAATTTTTCTGCAAATCCAGACTTTCCATACGTATGTAATGTAAACAATTTTCCGTTGAATTTTCAGTGTTTGGGATATTCAATTTTTTTGTAAATCCAGAAATTCCGTACAGAAAACGTACACAATTTCCCATCGAATTTTCGCAAATCTGGACATTCAATTTTTCTGGAAAACCAGACATTCCGTACATATAATATACACAATTTCCTGTTGAATTTATGCAAATCAGGATATGCAATTTTTCTGCCAATCCTAACATTCCGTACATATAACATACACAATTTCTCGTTGAATTTTCGCATATCTGGACATTCAATTTTTCTGCAAATCCAGACATTTCGTACATGTAATGTACACAATTTTCCGTTGAATTTACGCAATTCTAGACAATCAAATTTTCTGTAAATTCAAACATTTTGTACAAATATAATGTACACAATTTTCTGTCGAATTTTCACAGTTTTGGATTTGCAATTTTTCTGCAAAACCAAACATTCCGTACATGTATTGTACACAATTTCAAATTGAATTTCCGCTGTTTTGGACTTTGAATTTTTTTTGCAAATCTAGACATGCCGTACATAAATAATGTACACAATTTCCCGTTGAATTTTCTGAGTTCTGGATATTCAATTTTTTTGCGAACTTAGACATTCCGTTCATAGAACGTACAGAATTTCCCGTTGAATTTCCGCAGTTCTAAAAATTCAATTTTTCTGCAAATCCAGACGTTCCGTACGTATGTAATGTACACAATTTTCCGTTGAATTTTCAGTGTTTGGGATATTCAATTTTTTTGTAAATCCGGAAATTCCGTACAGAAAATGTACACAATTTCCCATCGAATTTTCGCAAATCTGGACATACAATTTTTCTGCAAAGCCAGATATTCCGTACATATAATGTACACAATTTCCTGTTGAATTTATGCAAATCAGGATATGCAAGTTTTCTGCCAATCCTAACATTCCGTATATTTTTCTGCCAATCCTAACATTCCATACATATAACATACACAATTTCTCGTTGAATTTTCGCAAATCTGGATATTCAATTTTTCTGTAAATCCAGACATTCTGTACATGTAATGTACACAATTTTCCGTTGAGTTTACGCAATTCTAGACAATCAAATTTTCTGCAAAACCAAACATTTTGTACAAATATAATGTACAAAATTTTCTGTCGAATTTTCACAGTTCTGGATTTGCAATTTTTCTGCAAATCCAAACATTCCGTACATGTATTGTACACAATTTCAAATTGAATTTCCGCTGTTTTGGACTTTGAATTTTTTTGCAAATCTAGACATGCCGTACGTAAATAATGTACACAATTTCCCGTTGAATTTTCAGAGTTCGGGATATTCAATTTTTTTGCAAACTTAGACATTCCGTTCATAGAACGTACAGAATTTCCCGTTGAATTTCCGCAGTTCTGGACATTCAATTTTTCTGCAAATCCAGACATTCCGTACATGTAATGTACACAATTTTCCGTTGAGTTTACGCTATTCTAGACAATCAAATTTTCTGCAAATCCAAACATTTTGTTCAAATATAATGTACACAATTTTCTGTCGAATTTTCACAGTTTTGGATTTGCAATTTTTCTGCAAATCCAAACATTCCGTACATGTATTGTACACAATTTCAAATTGAATTTCCGCTGTTTTGGACTTTGAATTTTTTTTGCAACTCTAGACATGCCGTACATAAATAATGTACACAATTTCCCGTTGAATTTTCTGAGTTCTGGATATTCAATTTTTTTGCGAACTTAGACATTCCGTTCATAGAACGTACAGAATTTCCCGTTGAATTTCCGCAGTTCTAGACATTCAATTTTTCTGCAAATCCAGACGTTCCGTACGTATGTAATGTACACAATTTTCCGTTGAATTTTCAGTGTTTGCGATATTCAATTTTTTTGTAAATCCAGAAATTCCGTACAGAAAATGTACACAATTTCCCATCGAATTTTCGCAAATCTGGACAATCAATTATTCTGGAAAGCCAGACATTCCGTACATATAATGTACACAATTTCCTGTTGAATTTATGCAAATCAGGATATGCAATTTTTCTGCCAATCCTAACATTCCGTACATATAACATACACAATTTCTCGTTGAATTTTCGCATATCTGGACATTCAATTTTTCTGCAAATCCAGACATTCCGTACATGTAATGTACACAATTTTCCGTTGAGTTTACGCAATTCTAGACAATCAAATTTTCTGCAAATCCAAACATTTTGTTCAAATATAATGTACACAATTTTCTGTCGAATTTTCACAGTTTTGGATTTGCAATTTTTCTGCAAATCCAAACATTCCGTACATGTATTGTACACAATTTCAAATTGAATTTCCGCTGTTTTGGACTTTGAATTTTTTTTGCAACTCTAGACATGCCGTACATAAATAATGTACACAATTTCCCGTTGAATTTTCTGAGTTCTGGATATTCAATTTTTTTGCGAACTTAGACATTCCGTTCATAGAACGTACAGAATTTCCCGTTGAATTTCCGCAGTTCTAGACATTCAATTTTTCTGCAAATCCAGACGTTCCGTACGTATGTAATGTACACAATTTTCCGTTGAATTTTCAGTGTTTGGGATAATCAATTTTTTTGTAAATCCAGAAATTCCGTACAGAAAATGTACACAATTTCCCATCGAATTTTCGCAAATCCGGACATACAATTTTTCTGCAAAGCCAGACATTCCGTACATATAATGTACACAATTTCCTGTTGAATTTATGCAAATCAGGATATGCAATTTTTCTGCCAATCCTAACATTCCGTATATTTTTCTACCAATCCTAACATTCCATACATATAACATACACAATTTCTCGTTGAATTTTCGCAAATCTGGACATTCAATTTTTTGCAAATCCAGACATTCTGTACATGTAATGTACACAATTTTCCGTTGAGTTTACGCAATTCTAGACAATCAAATTTTCTGCAAATCCAAACATTTTGGACAAATATAATGTACACAATTTTCTGTCGAATTTTCACAGTTTTGGATGTGCAATTTTTCTGCAAATCCAAACATTCCGTACATGTATTGTACATGTATTGAATTTTTCTGCAAATCTAGTCATGCTGTACAGAAATAATGTACACAATTTCCTGTTGAATTTTCAGAGTTTGGGATATTCATTTTTTTTGCAAATTTAGACATTCCGTACATATAACGTACGAAATTTCCGCAGTTCTGAACATTAAATTTTTCTGCAAATCCAGACGTTCCATACGTATGTAATGTACACAATTTTCCGTTGAATTTTCGGAGTTTGGGATATTCAATTTTTCTGCAAATCCAGAAATTACGTACAGGAAATGTACATAATTTCCCAACGAATTTTCGCAAATTTGGACATTCAATTTTTCTGCAAAGCCAGACATTCCGTACATATAATGTACACAATTTCCCGTTGAATTTATGCAAATCAGGATAGGCAATTTTTCTGCCAATCCTAACATTCCGTACATATAGTATACACAATTTCTCGTTGAATTTTCGCAAATCTGGACCTTCAATTCTTCTGCAAATCCAGACGTTCTGTACATGTAATGTACACAATTTTCCGTTGAGTTTACGCAATTTTAGACAATCAAATTTTCTGCAAATCCAAACATTTTGTACAAATATAATGTACACAATTTTCTGTCGAATTTTCACAGTTTTGGATTTGCAATTTTTCTGCAAATCCAAACATTCCGTACATGTATTGTACACAATTTCAATTTGAATTTCCGCTGTTTTGGACTTTGAATTTTTTTTGCAAATCTAGACATGCCGTACATAAATAATGCACACAATTTCCCGTTGAATTTTCAGAGTTCGGGATATGCAATTTTTCTGCCAATCCTAACATTCCGTACATATAACATACACAATTTCTCGTTGAATTTTCGCAAATCTGGACATTCAATTTGTCTACAAATCCAGACATTCTGCACATGTAATGCACACAATTATCCGTTGAGTTTTCGCAATTCTAGACAATCAAATTTTCTGCAAATCCAAACATTTTGTACAAATATAATGTACACAATTTTTTGTCGAATTTTCACAGTTTTGGATGTGCAATTTTTCTGCAAAACCAAACATTCCGTACATGTATGGTACACAATTTCAAATTGAATTTCCGCTGTTTTGGACTTTGAATTTTTTTTCAAATCTAGACATGCCGTACATAAATAATGTACACAATTTCCCGTTGAATTTTCTGAGTTCTGGATATTCAATTTTTTTGCGAACTTAGACATTCCGTTCATAGAACGTACAGAATTTCCCGTTGAATTTCCGCAGTTCTAGACATTCAATTTTTCTGCAAATCCAGACGTTCCGTACGTATGTAATGTACACAATTTTTCGTTGAATTTTCAGTGTTTGGGAAATTCATTTTTTTTGTAAATCCAAAAATTCCGTACAGAAAATGTACACAATTTCCCATCGAATTTTCGCAAATCTGGACGTACAATTTTTCTGCAAAGCCAGACATTCCGTACATATAATGTACACAATTTCCTGTTGAATTTATGCAAATCAGGATATGCAATTTTTCTGCCAATCCTAACATTCCGTATATTTTTCTGCCAATCCTAATATTCCATACATATGACATACACAATTTCTCGTTGAATTTTCGCAAATCTGGACATTCAATTTTTCTGCAAATCCAGACATTCTGTACATATAATGTACACAATTTTCCGTTGAGTTTACGCAATTCTAGACAATCAAATTTTCTGCAAATCCAAACATTTTGGACAAATACAATGTACACAATTTTCAGTCGAATTTTCACAGTTTTGGATGTGCAATTTTTCTTCAAATCCAAACATTCCGTACATGTATTGTACACAATTTCAAATTGAATTTATGATGTTTTGGACTTTGAATTTTTCTGCAAATCTAGACATGCTGTACAGAAATAATGTACACAATTTTCCGTTGAATTTTCAGAGTTCGAGATATTCAATTTTTTTGCAAATTTAGACGTTCCGTACATATAACGTACGGAATTTCCCGTGGAATTTCTGTAGTTCTGGACATTCAATTTTTCTGCAAATCCAGACGTTCCTTACGTATGTAATGTACACAATTTTCCATTGAATTTTCGGAGTTTGGGATATTCAATTTTTCTGCAACTCCAGAAATTCCGTACAGGAAATGTACATAATTTCCCAACGAATTTTCGCAAATCTGGACATTCAATTTTTCTGCAAAGCCAGACATTCGGTTCATATAATGTACACAATTTCCCGTTGAATTTATGCAAATCAGGATACGCAATTTTTCTGCCAATCCTAACATTCCGTACATATAGCATACACAATTTCTCGTTGAATTTTCGCAAATCTGGACATTCAATTTTTCTGCAAATCCAGACATTCTGTACATGTAATGTACACAATTTTCCGTTGAGTTTACGCAATTCTAGACAATCAAATTTTCTGCAAATCCAAACATTTTGTACAAATATAATGTACACAATTTTCTTTCGAATTTTCACAGTTTTGGATTTGCAATTTTTCTGCAAATCCAAACATTCCGTACATGTATTGTACACAATTTCAAATTGAATTTCCGCTGTTTTGGACTTTGAATTTTTTTTGCCAATCTAGACATGCCGTACATAAATAATGTACACAATTTCCCGTTGAATTTTCAGAGTTCAGGATATTCAATTTTTTTGCAAACTTAGACATTCCGTTCATTGAACGTACGGAATTTCCCGTTGAATTTTCGCAGTTCTGGACATTCAATTTTTCTGCAAATCCAGACTTTCCATACGTATGTAATGTACACAATTTTCCGTTGAATTTTCAGTGTTTGGGATATTCTATTTTTTTGTAAATCCAGAAATTCCGTACAGAAAATGTACACAATTTCCCATCGAAATTCGCAAATCTGATCATTCAATTTTTCTGGAAAGCCAGACATTCCGTACATATAATGTACACAATTTCCTGTTGAATTTATGCAAATCAGGATATGCAATTTTTCTGCCAATACTAACATTCCGTATATTTTTCTGCCAATCCTAATATTCCATACATATAACATACACAATTTCTCGTTGAATTTTCGCAAATCTGGACATTCAATTTTTCTGCAAATCCAGACATTCTGTACATGTAATGTACACAATTTTCCGTTGAGTTTTCGCAATTCTAGACAATCAAATTTTCTGCAAATCCAAACATTTTGGACAAATACAATGTACACAATTTTCAGTCGAATTTTCACAGTTTTGGATGTGCAATTTTTCTTCAAATCCAAACATTCCGTACATGTATTGTACACAATTTCAAATTGAATTTATGATGTTTTGGACTTTGAATTTTTCTGCAAATCTAGACATGCTGTACAGAAATAATGTACACAATTTCCCGTTGAATTTTCAGAGTTCGAGATATTCAATTTTTCTGCAAATCCAGACGTTCCATACGTATGTAATGTACACAATTTTCCGTTGAATTTTCGGAGTTTGGGATATTCAATTTTTCTGCAACTCCAGAAATTCCGTACAGGAAATGTACATAATTTCCCAACGAATTTTCGCAAATCTGGACATTCAATTTTTCTGCAAAGCCAGACATTCGGTTCATATAATGTACACAATTTCCCGTTGAATTTATGCAAATCAGGATACGCAATTTTTCTGCCAATCCTAACATTCCGTACATATAGCATACACAATTTCTCGTTGAATTTTCGCAAATCTGGACATTCAATTTTTCTGCAAATCCAGACATTCTGTACATGTAATGTACACAATTTTCCGTTGAGTTTACGCAATTCTAGACAATCAAATTTTCTGCAAATCCAAACATTTTGTACAAATATAATGTACACAATTTTCTTTCGAATTTTCACAGTTTTGGATTTGCAATTTTTTTGCAAATCCAAACATTCCGTACATGTATTGTACACAATTTCAAATTGAATTTCCGCTGTTTTGGACTTTGAATTTTTTTTGCCAATCTAGACATGCCGTACATAAATAATGTACACAATTTCCCGTTGAATTTTCAGAGTTCAGGATATTCAATTTTTTTGCAAACTTAGACATTCCGTTCATAGAACGTACAGAATTTCCCGTTGAATTTTCGCAGTTCTGGACATTCAATTTTTCTGCAAATCCAGACTTTCCATACGTATGTAATGTACACAATTTTCCGTTGAATTTTCAGTGTTTGGGATATTCTATTTTTTTGTAAATCCAGAAATTCCGTACAGAAAATGTACACAATTTCCCATCGAATTTTCGCAAATCTGATCATTCAATTTTTCTGGAAAGCCAGACATTCCGTACATATAATGTACACAATTTCCTGTTGAATTTATGCAAATCAGGATATGCAATTTTTCTGCCAATCCTAACATTCCGTATATTTTTCTGCCAATCCTAATATTCCATACATATAACATACACAATTTCTCGTTGAATTTTCGCAAATCTGGACATTCAATTTTTCTGCAAATCCAGACATTCTGTACATGTAATGTACACAATTTTCCGTTGAGTTTACGCAATTCTAGACAATCAAATTTTCTGCAAATCCAAACATTTTGGACAAATACAATGTACACAATTTTCAGTCGAATTTTCACAGTTTTGGATGTGCAATTTTTCTTCAAATCCAAACATTCCGTACATGTATTGTACACAATTTCAAATTGAATTTATGATGTTTTGGACTTTGAATTTTTCTGCAAATCTAGACATGCTGTACAGAAATAATGTACACAATTTCCCGTTGAATTTTCAGAGTTCGAGATATTCAATTTTTTTGCAAATTTAGACGTTCCGTACATATAACGTACGGAATTTCCCGTGGAATTTCTGTAGTTCTGGACATTCAATTTTTCTGCAAATCCAAACGTTCCATACGTATGTAATGTACACAATTTTCCGTTGAATTTTCGGAGTTTGGGATATTCAATTTTTCTGCAACTCCAGAAATTCCGTACAGGAAATGTACATAATTTCCCAACGAATTTTCGCAAATCTGGACATTCAATTTTTCTGCAAAGCCAGACATTCGGTTCATATAATGTACACAATTTCCCGTTGAATTTATGCAAATCAGGATACGCAATTTTTCTGCCAATCCTAACATTCCGTACATATAGCATACACAATTTCTCGTTGAATTTTCGCAAATCTGGACATTCAATTTTTCTGCAAATCCAGACATTCTGTACATGTAATGTACACAATTTTCCGTTGAGTTTACGCAATTCTAGACAATCAAATTTTCTGCAAATCCAAACATTTTGTACAAATATAATGTACACAATTTTCTTTCGAATTTTCACAGTTTTGGATTTGCAATTATTTTGCAAATCCAAACATTCCGTACATGTATTGTACACAATTTCAAATTGAATTTCCGCTGTTTTGGACTTTGAATTTTTTTTGCCAATCTAGACATGCCGTACATAAATAATGTACACAATTTCCCGTTGAATTTTCAGAGTTCAGGATATTCAATTTTTTTGCAAACTTAGACATTCCGTTCATAGAACGTACAGAATTTCCCGTTGAATTTTCGCAGTTCTGGACATTCAATTTTTCTGCAAATCCAGACTTTCCATACGTATGTAATGTACACAATTTTCCGTTGAATTTTCAGTGTTTGGGATATTCTATTTTTTTGTAAATCCAGAAATTCCGTACAGAAAATGTACACAATTTCCCATCGAATTTTCGCAAATCTGATCATTCAATTTTTCTGGAAAGCCAGACATTCCGTACATATAATGTACACAATTTCCTGTTGAATTTATGCAAATCAGGATATGCAATTTTTCTGCCAATCCTAACATTCCGTATATTTTTCTGCCAATCCTAATATTCCATACATATAACATACACAATTTCTCGTTGAATTTTCGCAAATCTGGACATTCAATTTTTCTGCAAATCCAGACATTCTGTACATGTAATGTACACAATTTTCCGTTGAGTTTACGCAATTCTAGACAATCAAATTTTCTGCAAATCCAAACATTTTGGACAAATACAATGTACACAATTTTCAGTCGAATTTTCACAGTTTTGGATGTGCAATTTTTCTTCAAATCCAAACATTCCGTACATGTATTGTACACAATTTCAAATTGAATTTATGATGTTTTGGACTTTGAATTTTTCTGCAAATCTAGACATGCTGTACAGAAATAATGTACACAATTTCCCGTTGAATTTTCAGAGTTCGAGATATTCAATTTTTTTGCAAATTTAGACGTTCCGTACATATAACGTACGGAATTTCCCGTGGAATTTCTGTAGTTCTGGACATTCAATTTTTCTGCAAATCCAGACGTTCCATACGTATGTAATGTACACAATTTTCCGTTGAATTTTCGGAGTTTGGGATATTCAATTTTCTGCAACTCCAGAAATTCCGTACAGGAAATGTACATAATTTCCCAACGAATTTCGCAAATCTGGACATTCAATTTTTCTGCAAAGCCAGACATTCGGTTCATATAATGTACACAATTTCCCGTTGAATTTATGCAAATCAGGATACGCAATTTTTCTGCCAATCCTAACATTCCGTACATATAGCATACACAATTTCTCGTTGAATTTTCGCAAATCTGGACATTCAATTTTTCTGCAAATCCAGACATTCTGTACATGTAATGTACACAATTTTCCGTTGAGTTTACGCAATTCTAGACAATCAAATTTTCTGCAAATCCAAACATTTTGTACAAATATAATGTACACAATTTTCTTTCGAATTTTCACAGTTTTGGATTTGCAATTTTTTTGCAAATCCAAACATTCCGTACATGTATTGTACACAATTTCAAATTGAATTTCCGCTGTTTTGGACTTTGAATTTTTTTTGCCAATCTAGACATGCCGTACATAAATAATGTACACAATTTCCCGTTGAATTTTCAGAGTTCAGGATATTCAATTTTTTTGCAAACTTAGACATTCCGTTCATAGAACGTACAGAATTTCCCGTTGAATTTTCGCAGTTCTGGACATTCAATTTTTCTGCAAATCCAAACTTTCCATACGTATGTAATGTACACAATTTTCCGTTGAATTTTCAGTGTTTGGGATATTCTATTTTTTTGTAAATCTAGAAATTCCGTACAGAAAATGTACACAATTTCCCATCGAATTTTCGCAAATCTGATCATTCAATTTTTCTGGAAAGCCAGACATTCCGTACATATAATGTACACAATTTCCTGTTGAATTTATACAAATCAGGATATGCAATTTTTCTGCCAATCCTTACATTCCGTACATATAACATACACAATTTCTCGTTGAATTTTCGCATATCTGGACATTCAATTTTTCGGCAAATCCAGACATTCCGTACATGTAATGTACACAATTTTCCGTTGAGTTTACGCAATTCTAGACAATCAAATTTTCTGCAAATCCAAACATTTTGTGCAAATATAATGTACACAGTTTTCTGTCGAATTTTCGCAGTTTTGGATTTGCAATTTTTCTGCAAAACCGAACATTCCGTACATGTATTGTACACAATTTCAAATTGAATTTCCGCTGTTTTGGACTTTGAATTTTTTTTGCAAATCTAGACATGCCGTACATAAATAATGTACACAATTTCCCGTTGAATTTTCTGAGTTCTGGATATTCAATTTTTTTGCGAACTTAGACATTCCGTTCATAGAACGTACAGAATTTCCCGTTGAATTTCCGCAGTCCTGGACATTCAATTTTTCTGCAAATCCAGACGTTCCGTACGTATGTAATGTACACAATTTTCCGTTGAATTTTCAGTGTTTGGGATATTCAATTTTTTTGTAAATCCGGAAATTCCGTACAGAAAATGTACACAATTTCCCATCGAATTTTCGCAATTCTGGATATTCAATTTTTCTGCAAAGCCAGACATTCCGTACATATAATGTACACAATTTCCTGTTGAATTTATGCAAATCAGGATATGCAATTATTCTGCCAATCCTAACATTCCGTATATTTTTCTACCAATCCTAACATTCCATACATATAACATACACAATTTCTCGTTGAATTTTCGCAAATCTGGACATTCAATTTTTCTGCAAATCCAGACATTCTGTACATGTAATATACACAATTTTCCGTTGAGTTTACGCAATTCTAGACAATCGAATTTTCTTCAAATCCAAACATTTTGGAGAAATACAATGTACACAATTTTCAGTCGAATTTTCACAGTTTTGGATGTGCAATTTTTCTGCAAATCCAAACATTCCGTACATGTATTGTACACAATTTCAAATTGAATTTATGCTGTTTTGGACTTTGAATTTTTCTGCAAATCTAGACATGCTGTACAGAAATAATGTACACAATTTCCCGTTGAATTTTCAGAGTTCGAGATATTCAATTTTTTTGCAAATTTAGACGTTCCGTACATATAACGTACGGAATTTCCCGTGGAATTTCTGCAGTTCTGGACATTCAATTTTTCTGCAAATCCAGACGTTCCATACGTATGTAATGTACACAATTTTCCGTTGAATTTTCGGCGTTTGGGATATTCTATTTTTTTGCAAATCCAGAAATTCCGTACAGGAAATGTACATAATTTCCCAACGAATTTTCGCAAATCTGGACATTCAATTTTTCTGCAAAGCCAGACATTCCGTACATATAATGTACACAATTTCCAGTTGAATTTATGCAAATCAGGATACGCAATTTTTCTGCCAATCCTAACATTCCGTACATATAGCATACACAATTTCTCGTTGAATTTTCGCAAATCTGGACATTCAATTTTTCTGCAAATCCAGACATTCTGTACATGTAATGTTCACAATTTTCCGTTGAGTTTACGCGATTCTAGACAATCAAATTTTCTGCAAATCCAAACATTTTGTACAAATATAATGTACACAATTTTCTTTCGAATTTTCACAGTTTTGGATTTGCAATTTTTCTGCAAATCCAAACATTCCGTACATGTATTGTACACAATTTCAAATTGAATTTCCGCTGTTTTGGACTTTGAATTTTTTTTGCCAATCTAGACATGCCGTACATAAATAATGTACACAATTTCCCGTTGAATTTTCAGAGTTCAGGATATTCAATTTTTTTGCAAACTTAGACATTCCATTCATAGAACGTACAGAATTTCCCGTAGAATTTCCGCAGTTCTGGACATTCAATTTTTCTGCAAATCCAGACTTTCCATACGTATGTAATGTACACAATTTTCCGTTGAATTTTTAGTGTTTGGGATATTCTACTTTTTTGTAAATCCAGAAATTCCGTACAGAAAATGTACACAATTCCCATCGAATTTTCGCAAATCTGATCATTCAATTTTCTGGAAAGCCAGACATTCCGTACATATAATGTACACAATTTCCTGTTGAATTTATGCAAATCAGGATATGCAATTTTTCTGCCAATCCTTACATTCCGTACATATAACATACACAATTTCTCGTTGAATTTTCGCATATCTGGACATTCAATTTTTCTGCAAATCCAGACATTCCGTACATGTAATGTACACAATTTTCCGTTGAGTTTACGCAATTGAAGACAATCAAATTTTCTGCAAATCCAAACATTTTGTACAAATATAATATACACAATTTTCTGTCGAATTTTCACAGTTTTGGATTTGCAATTTTTCTGCAAAACCAAACATTCCGTACATGTATTGTACACAATTTCAAATTGAATTTCCGCTGTTTTGGACTTTGAATTTTTTTTGCAAATCTAGACATGCCGTACATAAATAATGTACACAATTTCCCGTTGAATTTTCAGAGTTCAGGATATTCAATTTTTTTGCAAACTTAGACGTTCCGATCATAGAACGTACAAAATTTCCCTTTGAATTTCCGCAGTTCTGGACATTCAATTTTTCTGCAAATCCAGACGTTCCGTACGTATGTAATGTACACAATTTTCCGTTGAATTTTCAGTGTTTGGGATATTCTATTTTTTTGTAAATCCAGAAATTCCGTACAGAAAATGTACACAATTTCCCATTGAATTTTCGCAAATCTGATCATTCAATTTTTCTGGAAAGCCAGACATTCCGTACATATAATGTACACAATTTCCTGTTGAATTTATGCAAATCAGGATATGCAATTTTTCTGCCAATCCTAACATTCCGTATATTTTTCTACCAATCCTAACATTCCATACATATAACATACACAATTTCTCGTTGAATTTTCGCAAATCTGGACATTCAATTTTTCTGCAAATCCAGACATTCTGTACATGTAATGTACACAATTTTCCGTTGGGTTTACGCAATTCTAGACAATCAAATTTTCTGCAAATCCAAACATTTTGTACAAATATAATGTACACAATTTTCTGTCGAATTTTCACAGTTTTGGTTGTGCATTTTTTCTGCAAATCCAAACATTCCGTACAGGTATTGAGCACAGTTTCAAATTGAATTTCCGCTGTTTTGGACTTTGAATTATTGTGCAAATCTAGACATGCCGTACATAAATAATGTACACAATTTCCCGTTGAATTTTCACGGTTCGGGATTTTCAATTTTTTTGCATACTTAGACATTCCGTTCATATAACGTACAGAATTTCCCGTTGAATTTCCGGAGTTCTGGACATTCAATTTTTCTGCAAATCCAGACGTTCCGTACGTATGTAATGTACACAATTTTCTGTTGAATTTTCAGAGTTTGGGATATTCAATTTTTTTGCAAATCCAGAAATTCCGTAGAGAAAATGTACACAATTTCCCATCGAATTTTCGCAAATCTGGACATTTAATTTTTCTGCAGAGCCAGACATTCCGTACAAATAATGTACACAATTTCCCGTTGAATTTATGCAAATTAGGATATGCAATTTTTCTGCGAATCCTAACATTCCATACATATAACATACACAATTTCTCGTTTTATTTTCGCAAATCTGGACATTCAATTTTTCTGCAAATCCAGACATTCTGTACATGTAATGTACACAATTTTCCGTTGAGTTTACGCAATTCTAGACAATCAAATTTTCTGCAAATCCAAACATTTTTTACAAATATAATGTACACAATTTTCTGTCGAATTTTCACAGTTTTGGATGTGCAATTTTTCTGCAAATCCAAACATTCCGTACATGTATTGTACACAATTTCATATTGAATTTCCGCTGTTTTGGACTTTGAATTTTTTTGCAAATCTAGACATGCCGTACATAAACAATGTACACAAATTCCCGTTGAATTTTCAAAGTTCGGGATATTCAATTTTTTTGCAAACTTAGACATTCCGTTTATATAACGTAGAGAATTTCCCGTTGAATTTCCGCTGTTCTCGACATTCAATTTTTCTGCAAATCCAGACGTTCCGTACGTATGTAATGTACGCAATTTTCCGTTGAATTTTCGGAGTTTAGGATATTCAATTTTTATGCAAATCCAGAAATTCCGTACAGAAAATGTACACAATTTCCCATCGAATTTTCGCAAATCTGGACATTCAATTTTTCTGCAAAGCCAGACATTCCGTACATATAATGTACACAATTTCCCTTTGAATTTATGCAAATCAGGATATGCAATTTTTCTGCCAATCCTAACATTCCGTACATATAACATACACAATTTCTCGTTGAATTTTCGCAAATCTGGACATTCAATTTTTCTGCAAATCCAGACATTCTTTACATGTAATGTACACAATTTTCCGCTGAGTTTACGCAATTCTAGAAAATCAAATTTTCTGCAAATCCAAACATTTTGTACAAATATAATGTACACAATTTTCTGTCGAATTTTCACAGTTTTGGATGTGCAATTTTTCTGCAAATCCAAACATTCCGTACCTGTATTGGACACAATTTCAAATTGAATTTCTGCTGTTTTGGACTTTGAATTTTTCTGCAAATCTAGACATGCCGTACATAAATATTGTACACAATTTCCCGTTGAATTTTCGCAGTTCTGGACATTCAATTTTTCTGCAAATCCAAACGTTCCGTACGTATGTAATGTACACAATTTTCCGTTGAATTTTCCGAGTTTGGGATATTCAATTTTTTTGCAAACCGAGAAATTCCGTACGGAAAATGTACACAATTTCCCATCGAATTTTCGCAAATCTGGACATTTAATTTTTCTGCAA
>JAXUIC010000035.1:0-88770 GCA_035136125.1 Quercus rubra
CCCCCCAAAAAAAATCTGCTCAACATAAGCAATCCGTCCAATATCAATTCTTGTATAAGTAAAAATGACCATTATAATATTTTCAAGTATTTGAATAGGTATTAGTGTTTGAAATACTATTCAAAGTTTCAAGAATCAAGTTTTTAAGTTTTCAAAAATATATTTTTTTTCAAAGTTTTACATTGTACACATTTCAAAGTTTTTTATTGTACACATTCATACACATTTATAATAAGTTTTTATGTATTAGTGCTTGAGGGTGTTCCTTTTTTATTATTATTATTTTTTTGTTCTATTTTTTAACAAGTCAGGGTGTTCCTGGGAACACCCTGGACTAAATGTGGTGCTGCCATTGTCTTTCTTCCAAGATCGTATAAGATAGGTTTTCAGGGTGAATGGGTTTTCACCGGTGGACCCAACTTGCATTAACACAAAAGGAAAAGTGTATGAATGTATAATAGATAAAGACAACATGGAAACTGGAAACGAAGTGAGGGTGCAGGATCGGTTTAGTTAATCATTTTGAGATTTTAAAAAATTGTTTTTTAAAACTTAAAACTCTATTACAATATCTAGAGAGTAAAAAAGAAAGAAGAAATAAATAAAATTTTGGTTTGCTATGACTTAACAATTGAAAAAATAAGCACTACAAAACATTTACATTAGAAAAATAAGAAACCAACAATATCTCATTTCATTCCCTAAAAAAAATAAAAAAATAAATAAAAACAGTAACACATTTCACATAATCTTGTCCCAAACACTATTGGACTATTGGACACAAGTAAAGCGGAAAGATGTTTTTTCTATTTTTTTTTTTAACAAAAATTATTAATATTATAAAGTTTACCGTAAAAGATTCTTTATAAATAAAAAATATAGCTCCTAGAAGCCCCTAATGATGAACTTTCTTTGGTGCTAGATCAAGAAGTTGGATATGGTTTAGGGCATATTCATAACATAATAATAAATAAATAAATAAATAAAAAGTAGCATTTTATCTATACTATATTTCACAAAATGAGGGTGAGAACTGAGAACAATGAAAAGAAAAGAAAAAAAAAATCAAATTTGAATTGTGGAAGTTTAATAGCAATTTAGTACATTCACGCGGGGTGTCAGGCAGGGACACTGTGGCAAGTTACAATAAAAACCTAATGTTCCTATTATTAAAGACGATCGTTGTTAAGTCATTGTCTTAAAAATTATTGCTAAATTTTTTTTGGAAGTATTATGAAATTATTTATGTTAGTTAGGACGTGGTACTAATCATTTTTTTTCACTGTAATATTTGTCATTGTACTCTTCACTTTTTACGGTTCATGTCACTATTCATGTATAGTATTTGTACTCTTTATGGCATGGTTCAATGTACCCTTTAGTTTTTACTGTTCATGTCACTATTCTTGTATAGTGTTTGTGTTTGTGAGCCTTTATAAGGCATATGAATCAATCGTATTAGGTAGACATGGCAAAACGGGCGAGTCAGGTCGGGTCGGATTGACCCGTATTTTCAAACAAGGGTTTTTTCTTTTTCTTTTTTCAATTACAAAAACAAATCAATGACAACCTGTTTAGAGAGAATGAATAAAATCAATAAAGCAAATGAATTGCACTTAATACCACTTGTTAATATCCTTCCAATTTTGACCGTTTTGAGCTTGACAAAAATGACTTTTAGTCAGAAATTCGTGATGGAAAATTTCTTCAATGTTAATAGTTCACTGTCAAATTGCATATAATTACAAGTTTACATCTTCAAAAATAGAGATCTTAAATCAAACAAAACAAATAAGCCAGCAAAGTAGCAAGTTATTGATCTTCTTAAGTGCACATGTTCCTATTGCATTTAAAATAATAGTAAGTTTGATTACTTAGAAAGATAAACTAAAGAATGAAAGGTATAAAAATAAACATAACATTTTAGGTAAAGAAGAATAAGTAAGTATTTTAGAATTATACCTCAATCTCAATCTACTCAACGATGGTACTATTAGGCAAGCCTTAGACACGATCTACTTGAAGGCCCCCGCACCCCCCCCCCCCGGCCCCCCCAAAGAAAATCTGCTCAACATAAGCAATCCGTCCAATATCAATTCTTGTATAAGTAAAAATGACCATTATAATATTTTCAAGTATTTGAATAGGTATTAGTGTTTGAAATACTATTCAAAGTTTTCAAGAATCAAGTTTTTAAGTTTTCAAAAATATATTTTTTTTTCAGAGTTTTACATTGTACACATTTCAAAGTTTTTTATTGTACACATTCATACACATTTATAATAAGTTTTTATGTATTAGTGCTTGAGGGTGTTCCTTTTTTATTATTATTATTTTTTTGTTCTATTTTTTAACAAGTCAGGGTGTTCCTGGGAACACCCTGGACTAAATGTGGTGCTGCCATTGTCTTTCTTCCAAGATCGTATAAGATAGGTTTTCAGGGTGAATGGGTTTTCACCGGTGGACCCAACTTGCATTAACACAAAAGGAAAAGTGTATGAATGTATAATAGATAAAGACAACATGGAAACTGGAAACGAAGTGAGGGTGCAGGATCGGTTTAGTTAATCATTTTGAGATTTTAAAAAATTGTTTTTAAAACTTAAAACTCTATTACAATATCTAGAGAGTAAAAAAGAAAGAAGAAATAAATAAAATTTTGGTTTGCTATGACTTAACAATTGAAAAAATAAGCACTACAAAACATTTACATTAGAAAAATAAGAAACCAACAATATCTCATTTCATTCCCTAAAAAAAATAAAAAAATAAATAAAAACAGTAACACATTTCACATAATCTTGTCCCAAACACTATTGGACTATTGGACACAAGTAAAGCGGAAAGATGTTTTTTCTATTTTTTTTTTTAACAAAAATTATTAATATTATAAAGTTTACCGTAAAAGATTCTTTATAAATAAAAAATATAGCTCCTAGAAGCCCCTAATGATGAACTTTCTTTGGTGCTAGATCAAGAAGTTGGATATGGTTTAGGGCATATTCATAACATAATAATAAATAAATAAATAAATAAAAAGTAGCATTTTATCTATACTATATTTCACAAAATGAGGGTGAGAACTGAGAACAATGAAAAGAAAAGAAAAAAAAAATCAAATTTGAATTGTGGAAGTTTAATAGCAATTTAGTACATTCCACGCGGGGTGTCAGGCAGGGACACTGTGGCAAGTTACAATAAAAACCTAATGTTCCTATTATTAAAGACGATCGTTGTTAAGTCATTGTCTTAAAAATTATTGCTAAATTTTTTTTGGAAGTATTATGAAATTATTTATGTTAGTTAGGGACGTGGTACTAATCATTTTTTTTTCGCTGTAATATTTGTCATTGTACTCTTCACTTTTTACGGTTCATGTCACTATTCATGTATAGTATTTGTACTCTTTATGGCATGGTTCAATGTACCCTTTAGTTTTTACTGTTCATGTCACTATTCTTGTATAGTGTTTGTGTTTGTGAGCCTTTATAAGGCATATGAATCAATCGTATTAGGTAGACATGGCAAAACGGGCGAGTCAGGTCGGGTCGGATTGACCCGTATTTTCAAACAAGGGTTTTTTCTTTTTCTTTTTTCAATTACAAAAACAAATCAATGACAACCTGTTTAGAGAGAATGAATAAAATCAATAAAGCAAATGAATTGCACTTAATACCACTTGTTAATATCCTTCCAATTTTGACCGTTTTGAGCTTGACAAAAATGACTTTTAGTCAGAAATTCGTGATGGAAAATTTCTTCAATGTTAATAGTTCACTGTCAAATTGCATATAATTACAAGTTTACATCTTCAAAAATAGAGATCTTAAATCAAACAAAACAAATAAGCCAGCAAAGTAGCAAGTTATTGATCTTCTTAAGTGCACATGTTCCTATTGCATTTAAAATAATAGTAAAGTTTGATTACTTAGAAAGATAAACTAAAGAATAAAAGGTATAAAAATAAACATAACATTTTAGGTAAAGAAGAATAAGTAAGTATTTTAGAATTATACCTCAATCTCAATCTACTCAACGATGGTACTATTAGGCAAGCCTTAGACACGATCTACTTGAAGGCCCCCGCAACCCCCCCCCCCCCCCCCCCCCCCCAAAAAAAAATCTGCTCAACATAAGCAATCCGTCCAATATCAATTCTTGTATAAGTAAAAATGACCATTATAATATTTTCAAGTATTTGAATAGGTATTAGTGTTTGAAATACTATTCAAAGTTTTCAAGAATCAAGTTTTTAAGTTTTCAAAAATATATTTTTTTTCAAAGTTTTACATTGTACACATTTCAAAGTTTTTTATTGTACACATTCATACACATTTATAATAAGTTTTTATGTATTAGTGCTTGAGGGTGTTCCTTTTTTATTATTATTATTTTTTTTGTTCTATTTTTTAACAAGTCAGGGTGTTCCTGGGAACACCCTGGACTAAATGTGGTGCTGCCATTGTCTTTCTTCCAATATCGTATAAGATAGGTTTTCAGGGTGAATGGGTTTTCACCGGTGGACCCAACTTGCATTAACACAAAAGGAAAAGTGTATGAATGTATAATAGATAAAGACAACATGGAAACTGGAAACGAAGTGAGGGTGCAGGATCGGTTTAGTTAATCATTTTGAGATTTTAAAAAATTGTTTTTAAAACTTAAAACTCTATTACAATATCTAGAGAGTAAAAAAGAAAGAAGAAATAAATAAATTTTGGTTTGCTATGACTTAACAATTGAAAAAATAAGCACTACAAAACATTTACATTAGAAAAATAAGAAACCAACAATATCTCATTTCATTCCCTAAAAAAAATAAAAAAAGAAATAAAAACAGTAACACATTTCACATAATCTTGTCCCAAACACTATTGGACTATTGGACACAAGTAAAGCGGAAAGATGTTTTTTCTTTTTTTTTTTTTTAACAAAAATTATTAATATTATAAAGTTTACCGTAAAAGATTCTTTATAAATAAAAAATATAGCTCCTAGAAGCCCCTAATGATGAACTTTCTTTGGTGCTAGATCAAGAAGTTGGATATGGTTTAGGGCATATTCATAACATAATAATAAATAAATAAATAAATAAAAAGTAGCATTTTATCTATACTATATTTCACAAAATGAGGGTGAGAACTGAGAACAATGAAAAGAAAAGAAAAAAAAAATCAAATTTGAATTGTGGAAGTTTAATAGCAATTTAGTACATTCACGCGGGGTGTCAGGCAGGGACACTGTGGCAAGTTACAATAAAAACCTAATGTTCCTATTATTAAAGACGATCGTTGTTAAGTCATTGTCTTAAAAGTTATTGCTAAATTTTTTTTTGGAAGTATTATGAAATTATTTATGTTAGTTAGGACGTGGTACTAATCATTTTTTTTCACTGTAATATTTGTCATTGTACTCTTCACTTTTTACAGTTCATGTCACTATTCATGTATAGTATTTGTACTCTTCATGGCATGGTTCAATGTACCCTTTAGTTTTTACTGTTCATGTCACTATTCTTGTATAGTGTTTGTGTTTGTGAGCCTTTATAAGGCATATGGATCAATCGTATTAGGTAGACATGGCAAAACGGGCGAGTCAGGTCGGGTCGGGTTGACCCGTATTTTCAAACAAGGGTTTTTTCTTTTTCTTTTTTCAATTACAAAAACAAATCAATGACAACCTGTTTAGAGAGAATGAATAAAATCAATAAAGCAAATGAATTGCACTTAATACCACTTGTTAATATCCTTCCAATTTTGACCGTTTTGAGCATGACAAAAATGACTTTTAGTCAGAAATTCGTGATGGAAAATTTCTTCAATGTTAATAGTTCACTGTCAAATTGCATATAATTACAAGTTTACATCTTCAAAGATAGAGATCTTAAATCAAACAAAACAAATAAGCCAGCAAAGTAGCAAGTTATTGATCTTCTTAAGTGCACATGTTCCTATTGCATTTAAAATAATAGTAAAGTTTGATTACTTAGAAAGATAAACTAAAGAATAAAAGGTATAAAAATAAACATAACATTTTAGGTAAAGAAGAATAAGTAAGTATTTTAGAATTATACCTCAATCTCAATCTACTCAACGATGGTACTATTAGGCAAGCCTTAGACACGATCTACTTGAAGGCCCCCGCACCCCCCCCCCCCCCCCCCCCCCCCAAAAAAAAATCTGCTCAACATAAGCAATCCGTCCAATATCAATTCTTGTATAAGTAAAAATGACCATTATAATATTTTCAAGTATTTGAATAGGTATTAGTGTTTGAAATACTATTCAAAGTTTTCAAGAATCAAGTTTTTAAGTTTTCAAAAATATATTTTTTTTCAAAGTTTTACATTGTACACATTTCAAAGTTTTTTATTGTACACATTCATACACATTTATAATAAGTTTTTATGTATTAGTGCTTGAGGGTGTTCCTTTTTTATTATTATTATTTTTTTTTTCTATTTTTTAACAAGTCAGGTTGTTCCTGGGAACACCCTGGACTAAATGTGGTGCTGCCATTGTCTTTCTTCCAATATCGTATAAGATAGGTTTTCAGGGTGAATGGGTTTTCACCGGTGGACCCAACTTGCATTAACACAAAAGGAAAAGTGTATGAATGTATAATAGATAAAGACAACATGGAAACTGGAAACGAAGTGAGGGTGCAGGATCGGTTTAGTTAATCATTTTGAGATTTTAAAAAATTGTTTTTAAAACTTAAAACTCTTTTACAATATCTAGAGAGTAAAAAAGAAAGAAGAAATAAATAAAATTTTGGTTTGCTATGACTTAACAATTGAAAAAATAAGCACTACAAAACATTTACATTAGAAAAATAAGAAACCAACAATATCTCATTTCATTCCCTAAAAAAAATAAAAAAAGAAATAAAAACAGTAACACATTTCACATAATCTTGTCCCAAACACTATTGGACTATTGGACACAAGTAAAGCGGAAAGATGTTTTTTCTATTTTTTTTTTTAACAAAAATTATTAATATTATAAAGTTTAGCGTAAAAGATTCTTTATAAATAAAAAATATAGCTCCTAGAAGCCCCTAATGATGAACTTTCTTTGGTGCTAGATCAAGAAGTTGGATATGGTTTAGGGCATATTCATAACATAACAATAATAAATAAATAAATAATTAAAAAGTAGCATTTTATCTATACTATATTTCACAAAAAGAGGGTGAGAACTGAGAACAATGAAAAGAAAAGAAAAAAAAAATCAAATTTGAATTGTGGAAGTTTAATAGCAATTTAGTACATTCACGCGGGGTGTCAGGCAGGGACACTGTGGCAAGTTACAATAAAAACCTAATGTTCCTATTATTAAAGACGATCGTCGTTAAGTCACTGTCCTAAAAATTATTGCTAAATTTTTTTTGGAAGTATCATGAAATTATTTATGTTAGTTAGGACGTGGCACTATTCATTTTTTTTTCACTGTAATATTTGTCATTGTACTCTTCACTTTTTACTGTTCATGTCACTATTCATGTATAGTGTTTGTACTCTTCATGGCGTGGTTCAATGTACCCTTTAGTTTTTTCTGTTCATGTCACTATTCTTGTATAGTGTTTGTGTTTGTGAGCCTTTATAAGGCATATGAATCAATCGTATTAGGTAGACATGGCAAAACGGGCGAGTCAGGTCGGGTCGGGTTGACCCTTATTTTCAAACAAGGGTTTTTTTTTTTTTTTTTTTCAATTACAAAAACAAATCAATGTGTTTAGAGAGAATGAATAAAATCAATTAAGCAAATGAATTGCACTTAATGCGACTTGTTAATATCCTTCCAATTCAGACCGTTTTGAGCATGACAAAAATTATTTTTAGTCATAAATTCATAAAGGAAAATTTCTTCAATGTTAATAGTTCACTGTCAAATTGCATATAATTACAGGTTTACTTCTTCAAAAAGGGAGATCTTAAAACAAACAAAACAAGTAAGCCAGCAAAGTAGCAAGTTATTGATCTTCTTAAGTGCACATGTTCCTATTGCATTTAAAATAATTGTAAAGTTTGATTACTTAGAAAGATAAACTAAAGAATAAAAGTTTTAAAAATAAACATAACATATTAAGTAAAGAAGAATAATTAAGTATTTTAGAATTATACCTTAATCTCAATCTACTCAACGTTGGTACTATTAGGCAAGCCTTAGACAGGATCTACTTGAAGGCCCCCCCAAAATCCCCCCACCCCACAAGAAAAAAAAAAAAAAATCCTCTCAATATAAGCAATCCGTCCAATATCAATTCTTGTAGAAGTAAAAATGATCATTATAATATTTTCAAATATTTGAATTGGTATTTGTGTTTGAAATACTATTCAAAGTTTTCAAGAATCAAGTTTTTAAGTTTTCAAAAATATATTTATTTTCAAAGTTTTATATTTTACACATTTATTCGTTTCATGATATACATGTTGAATTGAAACCTACAAAGCTTTGGTGAGGATATTCCTACAATCAAGAAAATAATACATTAATCCCATAATAAATAAAACATTAATATGCCAACTTGTTTTTGTAGTCCGTCTTCAAAATGTTACTTTTTTTTACACAAATTCATTCTTTGAGCAAAATAATCGAATGAAATAGATTGAATAGCGAATTAAAAAAGCTGTCAAAATAGTTAATTACCTTTTCATTTTTCCATAAAAAGTTTTCTAAAATGGTTTACTAATGTATGCCCTAAGGGCACATTGTAGTAAATCCCTATTATTAACGACTTTCTTCGTTTCATCCACAAAGTCAATCTTGACAGTATTAAACATTATCGAAGACAAGTCATTGTCCTAAGAATTATTGCTAAATTTATTTTGGAAGTATCATGAAATTATTTATGATAGTTAGGACGTGGCAATATTCATTTATTTTTTCACGGTAATATCTGTCATTGTACTCTTCACTTTTTACTACTCATGTATAGTGTTCGTAATCTTAATGGCATGGTTCAATGTACTCTTCAATTTTAACTTTTCATGTCACTATTCATGTATAGTGTTTGTTAGCCTTTATAAGGCATATGAATCAATTGTATTAGGTAGACATGGCAAAACGGGTGGGTCGGGTCGGGTCAATCGGGTTTGCAGGTCAATCGGGTCGCGGGTCAAAACGGGTCAATCGAGTTGCGGGTCGGGTTGTGTTGACACGTATTTTTCAAGCAAGTCTTTTTTTTTTTTTTTCCAATTACAAAAACAAATCAATGACAACATGTTTAGAGAGAATGAATAAAATCAATTAAGCAAATGAATTGCACTTAATGCCACTTGTTAATATCTTTCCAATTCTGATCATTTTCTGAATAACAAAAATTATTTTTAGTCATAAATTCATGATGGAAAAAGTCTTCGTTGTTAATAGTTCACTGTCAAATTGCATATAATTACAAGTTTACATCTTCATAAAGAGATAGATCTTAAAACGAACAAAACAAGTAAGCTAGCAAAGTAGAATATTATTGATCTTCTTAAGCGCACATGTTCCTGCTGCATTTAAAATAATAGTAAAGTTTGATTACCAAGAAAGATAAACAAAAGAAAAAAAGCTTTAAAAATAAACATAACATATTAAGTAAAGAAGAATAAGTAAATATTTTATAAGAATTACATCTCAATCTCAATCTACTCAATGTTGGTACTATTAGGCAAGCCTTAGACATGAACTACTTCAAGCCCCCCCCAAAAAAAAAAAAAAAAAAAAAAATCCTCTCAATATAAGCAATCCATCCAATATCAATTATTGTATAAGTAAAAATGATCATTATAATATTTTCAAGTATTTTAATAGGTATTAGTGTTTCAAATACTATTCAAAGTTTTCAAGAATCAAGTTTTTAAGTTTTCAAAAATATATTTATTTCCAAAGTTTTATATTGTACATGTCACGCTCCGAACCCAACTATAAAGATAGGCACGTGACAACCGCCGCACGCTTATAAAGTAAGCCCTTTACAAGTGTGCAAGGCCTTCTTAGCAACTAATATTTACCCTCAAATTAAATCAATTAAATCCAAAATACCTCAACAATTTCTTTATGAATGGATCTCCAATAATTTAATAGAAACAAAATCCAAACCTTATGTACATAATGCCAATTGGCCAATAAATATAAAACTATTCGAAGACCATTCAATCCCAAAATCACTAAACTTCCTTTTCCGCTCACAACATAACATCAGAACTTCTAAAACTTGTTATTCTTCATAATCTGAAATTGGAGGGGAAAAAGGCGTGAGTTGACAACTCAATAAGTAACCAAAATCCTAATAAGTTCTATCAAGCAATAGATCTGTAAGGTAACAAGATGTAATATGAGCCTTCAAAGTTATAGTATGCTATGGGTTTTCAAAAATAAATAAAGAAATTTCATAGTCTTAAAATAATAAGTTGCAAATAGATCACATACTTTAATCTTACAAATATATCATAGATGGTTTAGAAAGTAATCAGTTTTTCATATATCAAAAGCTATAACTTACAATAGGTTCCAAAAACACATAAGCAGTTTTAGTGACTCAAAATAGTTCAAATACTCAAACATTTCCAAAATCATATATGTAGTTTTAAGGACTCAAAACGGTTCAAATATTCAAATGTAATTCATATTCTTAACAATCTTATGACTATGGTCACGCTATATCCCCGTGACTGGGCATCAGAATACCAATGAATAACCCCCATTGGCTGGGTATCAGAGTACCAATGAATAACCCCCATTGGCTTGGGTATCAGAATACCAATGAGTAACCCCCATTGGCTGGGTATCAGAATACCAATGAATAACCCCCATTGGTTTGGGTATCAGAGTACCAATGAATAACTCACATTGGTTTGGGTATCAGAATACCAATGAATAACCCTCATTGGTTTGGGTATCAGAATACTAATGAACAACCCCCATTGGTGTGGGTATCAGAATAACTTCATAGTCAAATTGATCATAATCATATATATGAAATCATAGTTTCAAACAAAAAATATCTTATTCAAATACATACATATATATATATATATATATTTATATATATGTAATCATATGTTCAATATTCAAATATATTTGTGATATTTCTATATTCTTACCTTAAATCAATATAGCTAAAAACAATTAAATAAAATACATCATATATTCAGTAATCAGATATATTTGTGATAATTCTTTACTTGAAATCAGTAATACAATAGAAATAAATTGTAACAACTGTAAACAATTTACCGTAGTTAAAATATGCAAAGATAAAACCATTTAGGATAAGGTTACTTACCTCTAAAAGCCATACCAAAAGGAACTTCTCCCTAATACTTCTTCTAAAATCCTTAGATATCACCTCAAGGTGTAATCAATCATTCTTTACTTCAGTCTTTTTGGGTAGTCTCCTCTCTCAAAATATCTCTCCATATACGTTGATTTAATAAGCTTATATAGCTAGGGTTTCAATCTTATTTTCTATAAAGCTCCCTTATAATTATTAATTATAAAATTTTCTCAATAAACAAATTTACTTAAATAACCTTCCTTTTATTTATTTTTTTTTTTCGGGGTATTACAGTACACATTTATTCGTTTCATGATATACATGTTGAATTGAGACCTACAAAGCTCTGGTGAGGACGTTCCTTCAATCAAGAAAATAATACATTAATCCCATAATAAATAAAACATTAATATGCCAACTTGTTTTTGTAGTCCTTCTTCAAAATGTTACTTTTTTTTTACACAAATTCATTCTTTAAGCAAAATAACCGAATGAAATAGATTGAATAGCGAATTGAAAAAGCTGTCAAAATAGTTATTTACTTTTTCATTTTCCCATAAAAAGTTTCCTAAAATGGTTTACTAATGTATGCCCTAAGGGCACATTTTAGTAAATCCCTATTATTAAAGACTTTCCTCATTTCATCCACAAAGTCAATCTTGACAGTATCAAACATTATTGAAGACAAGTCACCGTCTTAAGAATTATTGCTAAATTTTATTTGGATGTATCATGAAATTATTTATGATAGTTAGGACGTGGCACTATTCATTTATTTATTCACTATAATATTTGTCATCGTACTCCTCACTTTTTACTATTTATGTATAGTGTTTGTAATCTTCATGGCATGGTTCAATGTACTCTTTAATTTTTACTACTCATGTATAGTGTTTGTTAGCTTTTATAAGGCGTATGAATCAATTGTATTATGTAGACATGGCAAAACGGGTGGGTTAGGTCGAGTCAATCTGGTCCCAGGTCAAAATGGGTTAATCGAGTTGCGGGTCGGGTTGGGTTGACCTGTATTTTTCGAACAAGTTTTTTTTTTTTTTCAATTACAAAAACAAATCAATGACAACATGTTTAGAGAGAATGAATAAAATCAATTAAGCCATTGAATTGCACTTCAAGCCACTTGTAAATATCTTCCCATTTCTGACCGTTTTGAGCATAACAAAATTTATTTTTAGTCATATATTCATGAAGGAAAAAGTCTTCAATGTTAATAGTTCACTGTCAAATTGCATTTAATTACAAGATTACATCTTCAAAAAGAGATAGATCTTAAAACAAACAAAACAAGTAAGCCAGCAAAGTAGCAAATTATTGATCTTCTTAAGCGCACATGTTCCTGTTGCATTTAAAATAATAGTAAATTTTGATTACTAAGAAAGATAAACTAAAGAAAAAAGCTTTAAAAATAAACATAACATATTATGTATAGAAGAATAAGTAAATATTTTAGAAGAATTACATCTCAATCTCAATCTACTCAACGTTGGTACTATTAGGCAAGCCTTAGACATGACCTACTACAAGCCCAAAAAAAAAAAAAAAAAATCCTCTCAATATAAGCAGTCGGTCCATTATCAATTCTTGTATTAGTAAAAATGACCATTACAATATTTTCAAGTATTTGAATAGGTATTAGTGTTTGAAATACTATTCAAAGTTTTCAAGAATCAAGTTTTTAAGTTTTCAAAAATATATTTATTTTCAAAGTTTTATATTGTACACATTTATTCGTTTCATGATATACAATCGGGTCTGGTTGGGTTGACCCATATTTTTCGAACAAGTTTTTTTTTTTTTTTTCAAATACAAAATCAAATCACTGACAACATGTTTAGGGAGAAGGAATAAAATCAATTAAGCAAATGAATTGCACTTAATTCCACTTGTTAATATCTTTCCAACTCTGAACGTTTTGAGCATAACGAAAATTATTTTTAGTCATAAATTCATGAAGGAAAAAGTCTTCAATGTTAATAGTTAACTGTCAAATTGCATATAATTACAAGTTTACATCTTCAAAAAGAGATAGATTTTAAAACAAACAAAACAAGTAAGCCAGCAAAGTAGCAAATTATTGATCTTCTTAAGCGCACATGTTCCTGTTGCATTTAAAATAATAGTAAAGTTTGATTACTAAGAAAGATAAACTAAAGATAAAAAGCTTTAAAAATAAACATAACATATTAAGTAAAGAATAATAAGTAAATATTTTATTAGAATTACATCTCAATTTCAATCTACTCAACGTTGGTACTATTAGGCAAGCCTTAGACATGACCTACTTCAAGCCCAAAAAAAAAAAAAAATACTCTCAATATAAGCAATCCGTCCAATATCAATTATTGTCTATGTAAAAATGATCATTATAATATTTTCAAGTATTTGAATAGGTATTAGTGTTTCAAATACTATTCAAAGTTTTCAGGAATCAAGTTTTTAAGTTTTCAAAAATATATTTATTTTCAAAGTTTTATATTGTACACATTTATTTGTTTCTTGATATACATGTTGAATTGAGACCTACAAAGCTCTGGTGAGGATTTTCCTACAATCAAGAAAACAATACATTAATCCCATAGTAAATAAAACATTAATATGCCAACTTGTTTTTGTATCTTCAAAATGTTACTTTTTTTACACAAATTCATTCTTTAAGCAAAATAACCGAATGAAATAGATTGAATAGCGAATTGAAAAAGCTTTCAAAATAGTTAATCACTTTTTCATTTTTCTATAAAAAGTTTCCTAAAATGGTTTACTAATGTATGCCCTAAGGGCACATTTTAGTAAATCCCTATTATTAAAGACTTTCTTTATCTCATTCACAAAGTCAATCTTGACAGTATCAAACATTATTAAAGACAAGTCATTGTCTTGAGAATTATTGCTAAATTTGTTTTGGATGTATCATGAAATTATTTATGATAGTTTGGACGTGGCACTATTCATTTATTTTTTCACTGTAATATTTGTCATCGTACTCTTCACTTTTTACTATTCATGTATAGTGTTTGTAATCATCATGGCATGGTTCAATGTACTATTTAGTTTTTACTATTCATGTCACTATTCATGTATAGTGTTTTTTAGCCTTTATAAGGCATATGAATTAATTGTATTATGTAAACATGGCAAAACGGGTGGGTCGTGTTGAGTCAATCAATTTTGCGGGTCAATTGGGTCGCGAGTAAAAACGGGTCAATCGAGTTGCGGGTCAGGTTGTGTTAGGTTCTAAAGACTTAGGTTTTATGTATTTAGAATTCTAATTTGTATTGTTAGTAAACCATGATCAAAACAATGTATTTAAGTTGTTTTAGAATTGCTCAAAGTTGGTTCTCTGTTGTAAAGTTGGATTAGATTACTGTGCAAATTAAAAAATTGTTTCAGTACATTTCGATTGATCGAAGCTTAGGCTCGATCAATCGAAAATCATGTCTGACATTTTTTAAACAGAAATTCCAACTCAGCCCTAAGTGTTTTAATTGGTTTTGGGTTTCTAATTTACCCTAGGTAGATAAGGGTAACCCTAGCCACGTTTTTGTGTGGCTCATATTGCATTTTATGTGAATTTTTTGTGAGATTTTTAAGAAGCTTTCCTTCACATAAACTTAGGGTTTTCAAGGAGAAGAATTTTCTATACCTTGATGATCATTCCAATTACTGTCATTGAAGCTTATAGAAAACATAAGCGGGTGTGCTTGTATTTGGTGGAGAATCCAAAGAAAGAAAGAGTCCGTGGATTTGGAGCTTGCACGTGGTCGTGTCAGTAAGTTCTACTGGTGGGTAGCAATAAGAAGTCGAGCGTGGGGGCTTGTAAGTCTTATTGTATGAACTTTGATTCTTTCAAGATAGTGGATTCAAGTTTACCTTGAGGATAGCTAGGTTAAATCCTCCCCAGGTTTTTACCGGTTTGGTTTCCTGGGTGATCATATCTTGTGTTATTTATATTTCCGTTGCTTTACTTGATATGATTATTTGATTGTGTTAACCTAGATTTAATTAATTTGACTAAGTAACAACTTGGATAAATTCCTAGGTTAATCCAATTGTGTTTTAAGGGGTCTAAAAACTAACAAGTGGTATCAGAGCAGGTAGCTCTCTTGTTGTTGATCCTTTGATCTTTGAGCTGATCCTTGACCCCTGTTGTCGTGGAACACGGACACTCTTTGGTTATTCCTCCTCACTTTGATGGGAATAATTATGCTTATTAAAAAGTAAAGATGAAAGCATTCCTGAAATCCATTGATGAGAGAGTCTGGAACTCCGTTGAATACGGATGGGAGAAGCCGACTACTCCAGTTAGTGAGTGGCAAACTTCTCAAAAAAAAGCAGCTGCGATTAATAGCAAGGCTATGAATGCTATCTTTAACGCTGTTTCTATGGAGGAATTTAAGAGAATCTCAAATGTTGAGGTTGCTCATACTGCTTGGAATATCCTCCAGACTGTGCATGAAGGCACAAAGGCTGTTAAAATCAACAAATTACAGCAATTAACTTCTAAATTTGAAAGCATTAGGATGTTTGATGATGAATCTTTTGATGAATTCTATACTAAATTGAATGATATTGTTAATTCTGCTTATAACTTGGATGAAATCTATGATCAATCTAAAATTGTTAGGAAGATTCTTAGATCCTTAACTGAAAATTTTAGACCCAAGGTAACTGTCATAACTGAGAGTAAGGATGTGGACTCCATCCCTGTTTATGAACTTGTAGGATCTCTTCAATCTTATGAGTTGGACCTACCCAAGATTAGCAAATCCAAATCAATGGCTCTTAAGTCAGTTGATGATGTTGAGGTTGGTGGATTTGATGATGAGCTCTTTACTACAGAGATTGCTTACCTTGCCAAGAACTTTAGAAACTTTCTCAGAAATAACAATAGAAAGGCAAGAGATGCAAACACTGCTGAACCTAGAAATTTTAGGAAGAATGATCCCACTAAGGTTAACAATAATGACAAACCTAGAGAAAAAGTAGGTCAATCTTCTAATAATTCTATGGGTCCTTAGTGTTTTGGATGTCAAGGGTATGGTCGCATGAAATCTGAATGTCCTACTTACTTGAAGTCTAAGAGTAAGGCTATGGTTGTAACCCTTAGTGATGGTGAAGTTTCTGATGATGAGTCAGAATGTGACGAGGATGGAAAATTCATTGCTTTCACAGCTACTGCTATAGTGAATGAAAGCATATCTGCTGAAGAGAACCCTTCTGATGGGAAACTCTCTGAAGACACAGATCTTCAAGAGGCCTACAACAAACTTTGCAAAGTTGCTGCAAAGGATGCTATGAATGTTGAACTTGGCCTGAAGAAAATTGAATCTTTTGAGCTTGATAAGAAGACTCTGCTTGTTAAACTGTTTGATGCTAATGAACTTTTGAACAATGTGAAAATTGAGAATATGTTATTGCTTGATAAAGTTAAATCTTTGGAACTTGATTTATCTGTTGCTAGATCTGCTAGTTCTAAACTTGATCAATTGCTTGGTGTTCAAAAGTCTCATTCTGACAAATTTGGAATAGGTTTTGTTGAAAGCATCTCTGTGTCTGCTCCCCATTTCACACACTTTATTCCTTCATCTTCTTCTGAACCTTCTGTGAGTGAGGTTGTGAGTGAAACTGTCAAACCCCCTGTGAGTGAGGTTGTCAAACCCATAGAAGTTTCACCATCTAGGAAGATTAGGGTTGATCTAAAAGAGTCTAAACCTAAGGAGTCTACCCTTTCTAAGGACAATATGCATGGTAAGCCTGCTTGGGTGTGTCATTTTTGTGGGAAGTCTGGACACATTCGTCCAAACTGTTACAAGCTGCAAGCTGCTAAAAGAGCAAACAAGCCAAAAGTGCCAGTGCCTCAAGCACAAGATCCTATAGCACTTATTGGTGAATTGGTAAAGGCACTCAACCTTTATTCCAATCTTGGAGTTGGAAATCACTTTAATGTGAATACAAACTCCAATGCTCGTGGTGCATCTAAAAAGTTTTGGATGCAAAAGACTCAAACTAACTGAGTCTTTTTGACATGGTCTTTGTGCTTCATTGTTTTTCCTTTGTGACCATTGTTCTTTGTTTCTTAGTTTTTGTGTTTTTCTCTTTTGTCTCTAGGAGTTGCATTGCATTACATTCATGCATTTCATTCTAGGTGTTTTTTTATTATTATTTAATATATAATAATAATAAATAAAAAATAAAAAGGAAAGAAAGGAAGGAAAAAGGAAGCACATTGTTGTTCTTACACTATTCTCTTTGTTTTTGAAAACAAGGTTTGTCAATTTATTTTCACATGACATGTCTATTGTACTTTGTTTAGCTTTGATGAGCTTATTAATTGCACTTCACTAGTGGAAGCTTTGTAGAACATGTTGTGTGGGAAAGATGTTTATGGTGTTTATCACTTTGTCTTTATCTTGAAGTCAGATGTTATTTGACTGTCGGACTTGAATCTTTTGAGAAAAGCATAAATAACCATCTCACCACTGTGCATTAGCCAATCATGAACACCTTAGTGCATATCATAAGATTTTGTGCTCGAGAAAGTGTAGCACATGCACAAAAAGAACATACGGTGAAGCCTTAGTTTAAATGATAAATCACTTAAATTAAAAATTGGGGTGTATATTATGAGGCAAAAATTCAAGAAACTTACATGATTGCAAGCTTATGTTCTAGGAGATGTGGGAGTTATATGATGTAACTCTTTAGGTGATCGTCTCTTTTAAATTCTATGTGATGAATTTTATAGACTTTGTGATTGATTGCTATTCACATATCACCTCACATGTATCTCAAGCTTTTGCTAGTTGCACACACAACACAAGTTACTCTTTGCTAAACTTTGTGCATATAATTGTGTGTGTTTATGGTCTGACCAACCATGTTTGAAAAATACTTTGAGTTTTATGTAAAACTATTTTGTTGCTTTAAAAAAGGGGAGATTGTTTAAAATCTAAATTTTTGAAAAATTGGGTTTAAAACTTGTATTTTGGAAGAGCATTTCATCTCATACTCATGCATTTTTATATCTTATATTCAATGCTTTGAGGTAAGCTTTAAAAAATTCAGGTTTTTTCTCTAAAAAGCTATTTTTCCAGAATTTCGATTGATCCAATCTAATTTTCGATCAATCGAAATCTTGTTTAAAAAATTCAGTGAGCCTCTGCTTGGTTCGATTGATCGAACCTGTTTTTCGATCAATCGAACATCGTGAATCCAGTTTTTAAAAAATAGTATTTTGACTTATTCGAACTACTTTTTCAAATCTTTTTCAAACTTTTCTCTCTCTCTTCGACTTGGCAAGGCAGCACAAAGATTTTTTGTCGTTTTCTACCTAAAATTTTGCAAGGTTTTTCTCCCTCAAGGCCGGTAAGACCATTTTATCCCTCCTTTTGTTCTTATTTTCATGTTTTCATGCATTTTTTTTCATGCATTTAAAGGGTATTTTCGGACCTTCTTAATCTTGGGATTTTTGTTGATTCAATGCTATTTTTCTGAAATTGATCATTGGGTTTTGTTGGTATATTGTTGTATACATGATTGTTGTTGGTTAATTTGATCAATTTGGGGTTTTATGAAGAATTGAAAATTCTAGGGTTTATATTGAATCCGATTTGGAGATTTTGTTCAATTAGGTTGAAATTGATGAAATTGGCTTGTTGATTTGATGTAATTGATCATTCTAAACTATTTTCTAACTCGTGTAATGATCAATTGGTCAATTTATTTTTTTAAAAAAATTAACAAGTGGTTTTATTTTTTTTTTTTGGGGTTTTAGTTAGAAACTCTATGCTCAAGCCAATTTTGTAAGTTTGAACTTAATTTGGACTTAATTTACTGCCTTAGCTCATGTATCATGTCATTTAATCTGTTCATGCATCATATAGTTCTTCTTGTTCTATATTTTTTTGTGCTAAATTGCAGTCTGCCCTTGGTTTTGTTTTTGTCTCTTTTTCTTATTTTGTTGTGTGCTCTTGGTCCTTATTTCTAGCACCATGCCTAGGAAGACTAGAGCTAATAGGGTTCTCTCTACCCCTTCTGTGTCTCCTTCTAGGGTTCAGCTGTTTAGGAACAAACGTTCTCGTGAGGCTTTTGAGAAACTTAATAGTAAGCGTAAGATTTGGGCTGAGTGCTCTGTGATCTTAGATGAGGTCGATCTAGCCATTCGGGCTAATCTTGAGTTTAGAGGTTGGTTGTCCCTCTTAGAGATAAATCATCCACCCCCGACCGCATTGATTAGAGAGTTCTTTTCTAACCTCTCATGTCACATCTATGATTCTAACACTGTTGTTCGGAGTTGGATACGAGATGTTAAGTTCACCATTACCCCTAAGGTAGTGGCTGAGGCTCTTGGGGTTCCGGTCGTCACTGATCCTGTCTATCTCTATGATGAGTCACCTCCTATTGATGAGGTCATGTCACACATCACTGGATCATCTATCTAGTGGGGTTATGATCCTCAGATCACATCTTCTGCGCTTTCTGAGACCGCATATTTGTTTCTTAGAGTTGCATGTCATTCCTTATGGCTTATTTCTCATCTCCACACCATCCCTCTGGAGCGATGTGTGTTTCTCTATGCTTTCATGTCTGATGCGTCTATCAGTTTTCCTCACTTGTTCCTTCGTTCTTTGAACGAAGTTCATAGGAGTTCTGCTATAGGACATGCTCTTATATATCCTATTTTCATTCATAGGATTCTTTTGTTCCTTAGTCTAGCTGATTTTCTTGCTAATGAGCCTGTACATGTTGTTGGTCCTCTAGGTGCTACCTTCCTTTGACAGAGGGCTGCTCATCTAAGAGCTGATCCTTCGGTCTCTCAAGGTGCATCTTCTAGTAGTGTTTCCCCTCTTCCCTCTTCTACAAGTGCTGCTGAGACTTCTGGTGCTGCTGGTGTTGCTAATGATGTTACTCCACCGACTACTTCGGATGATTCAGACATTTGACGTACGTTGGATCATGTCTTGACCGTTCAAGCAGCTCAAGGATAGATTTTGGTGGACATTCTGGATGAGATTAGAGGATTACGAGCAGATTTGGCATGGTTTCGGAGTTCTTCATCACCACCTTCTTTTGATGATGGATTTTGATTGTCCTTTGGCATTCCGTCACAAAAAGGGGGAGTACATATTAGATGTTTTTGGGCATACTTGTACTTGTTTTTGTTTTTAAGGGGAGAGTTTATTTTTGCTGGTTGGAGCTTGTGGAGTTGTTTAGATTGTATCTAGGTGCTTCACTTTGTACCTTACCTTTTTAGCTCTTGCCACATTGGTTTTACCTTGTTGGGTTATTCATGTTAGGGAGAGTATATTTTTGTGGTTCTTGTTTCAAACTGCTTATTGATTTATGTTTATGAGTTCTTCATTGATATATGTCTTTATTGTGTGATGTTTGAAATCAAGATTTTATTTTTCTTTACTTGTATTTTTTTCCACATATACGGTTATGCATTTTGTTTAAGTGTTTCAGGAAATATACAAGTCGATTCAATTAAGCTGCTGTCTACACTTGCAACTTATGGATAGTAGTTAGGATTGAATTTGAGTTTTATGAGCATTATTTTGTAAGGGCTTTTACTTGTAAACTTTGATCTATTTAAGTTGTGTTTTAACACGGATTGCCAAAGGGGGAGTTTGTTAGGTTCTAAAGACTTACGTTTTATGTATTTAGAATCTTAATTTGTATTGTTGGCAAACCATGATCAAATCAATGTATTTAAGTTGTTTTAGAATTGCTCAAAGTTGGTTCTCTGTTGTAAAGTTGGATTAAACTACTGTGCAAATTAAAAAATTGTTTTAGTACATTTCGATCAATCGAAACTTAGGCTCGATTAATCGAAAATCGTGTCTGACGTTTTTTAAAGAGAAATTCCAACTCAGCCCTAAGTGTTTTAATTGGTTTTGGGTTTCTAATTTAACCTAGGTATATAAGGGAAACCCTAGCCACGTTTTTGTGTGGCTCATATTGCGGTTGATGTGAATTTCTTGTGAGATTTTTGAGGAGCTTTCCTTCACATAAACATAGGGTTTTCAAGGAGAAGAATTTTTTACACCTTGATGATCATTCCAGTTGCTGCCATTGAAGTTTAAAGAAAACATAAGCAGGTGTGCTTGTATTTGGTGGAGAATCTAAAGAAAGAAGGAGTCCATGGATTCAGAACTTGCACGTGGTCGTGTCAGTAAGTTCTACTGATGGGTAGCAATAGGAAGTCGAGCGTGGGGGCTTGTAAGTCTTATCGTATAAACTTTGATTCTTTCAAGATAGTGGATTCAAGTTTACCTTGAGGATAACTAGGTTAAATCCTCCCCAGACTTTTACCGGTTTGGTTTCATGGGTGATCATATCTTGTATTATTTATATTTTCGCTGCTTTATTTGATATGATTATTTGATTGTGTTAACCTAGATTTAATTAATTTGACTAAGTAACAACTTGGATAAATTCCTGGGTTAATCCAATTGTGTTTTAAGGGGTCTAAAAACTAACAGGTTGGGTTGACCCGTATTTTTAAAACAAGTTTTTTTTTTTCAATTACAAAATAAAATCAATGACAACATGTTTAGAGAGAATGAATAAAATCAATTAAGCAAATCCACTTGTTAATATCTTTCCAATTCTGACCGTTTTGAGCATAACAAAAATTATTTTTAGTCACAAATTCATGATGGAAAAAGTCTTCAATGTTAATAGTTCACTATCAAATTGCATATAATTACAAGTTTACATCTTCAAAAAGCGATCGATCTTAAAACAAACAAAACAAGTAAGGCAACAAAGTTGCAAATTATTGAACTTCTTAAGCGCACATGTTCCAATATCAATTCTTGTATAAGTAAAAATGATCATTATAATATTTTCAAGTATTTGAATAGGTATTAGTGTTTGAAATACTATTCAAAGTTTTCAAGAATCAAGTTTTTAAGTTTTCAGATATATATTTATTTTTGAAGTTTTATATTGTACACATTTATTCGTTTCATGATATACATGTCGAATTGAGACCTACAAAGCTCTGGTGAGGATTTTCCTACAATCATGAAAATAATACATTAATCCCATAATAAATAAAGCATTAATATGCCAACTTGTTTTTGTAGTCCTTCTTCAAAATGTTACTTTTTTTTATACAAATTCATTCTTTAAGCAAAATAACTGAATGAAATAGATTGAATAGCGAATTGAAAAAGCTGGCCAAATAGTTAATTACTTTTTCATTTTTCCATAAAAAGTTTCCTAAAATGGTTTACTAATATATGCCCTGAGGGCACATTTTAGTGAATCCTTATTATTAAAGACTTTCTTCATTTCATCCACAAAGTCAATCTTGACAGTATCAAACATTATTGTAGACAAGTCACTGTCTTAAGAATTGTTGCTAAATGTTTTTTGAAAGTATCATGAAATTATTTATGATTGTTAGGAAGTGGCACTATTCATTTATTTTTTCACTGTAATATTTGTCATTGTACTCTTCACTTTTTACTATTCATGTATAGTGTTTGTAATCTTCATGGCATGGTTCAATGTACTCTTTAGTTTTTACTATTCATTTATAGTGTTTGTTAGCCTTTATGAGGCATATGAATCAATTGTATTAGGTAGACATGGCAAAACAGGCGGGTCGGGTCGGGTCAATTGGGTTTGCGGGTCAATTGGGTCGCGGGTCAAAATGGGTCAATTGAGTTGCGGGTCAGGTTGGGTTGACCCGTATTTTTTAGAGAAGTTTTTTATTTTTTATTTTTTTTCAATTACAAAAACAAATCAATGACAACATATTTAGAGAGAATGAATAAAATCAATTAAGCAAATGAATTGCACTTAATGCCACTTGTTAATATCTTTCCAATTCTGACCGTTTTGAGCGTAACAAAAATTATTTTTAGTCCTAAATTCATGATGGAAAAAGTCTTCAATGTTTATAGTTCACTGTCAAATTACATATAATTACAAGTTTACATCTTCAAAATGAGATAGATCTTAAAACAAACAAAACAAGTAAGCCAGCAAAGTTGCAAATTATTGATCTTCTTAAGCGCACATGTTCCTGTTGCAATTAAAATAATAGTAAAGTTTGATTACTAAGAAAGATAAACTAAAGAAAAAAAAGCTTTAAAAATAAGCATAACATATTAAGTAAAGATGAATGAGTATATATTTTATAAGAATTACATCTCAATCTTAATTTACTCAACGTTGGTACTATTAGGCAAGCCTTAGACATGACCTACTTCAAGCCCCCAAAAAAAAAAAAAAAAAAAATCCTCTCAATATAAGCAATCCGTCCAATATCAATTCTGGTATAAGTAAAAATGATCATTATAATATTTTCAAGTATTTGAATAGGTATTAGTGTTTGAAATACTATTCAAAGTTTTCAAGAATCCAGTTTTTAAGTTTTCAAAAATATATTTATTTTCAATGTTTTATATTGTACACATTTATTCGTTTCATGATATACATGTTGAATTGAGACCTACAAAGCTCTAGTGAGGACGTTCCTATAATCAAGAAAATTATACTTTAATCCCATAATAAATAAAACATTAATATGCCAACTTGTTTTTGTAGTCCTTCTTCAAAATGTTACTTTTTTTTACACAAATTCATTCTTTAAGCAAAATAACCGAATGAAATAGACTGAATAGTGAATTGAAAAGGTTGTCAAAATAGTTAATTACTTTTTCATTTTTCCATAAAAAGTTTCCTAAAATGGTTTACTAGTGTATGCCCTAGGGGCACGTTTTTGTAAATCCCTATTATTAAAGACTTTCTTCATTTCATCCACAAAGTCAATCTTGACAGTATCAAACATTATTGATAACAAGTCACTGTCTTAAGAATTATTGCCAAAATTTTTTTGGATGTATCATGAAAATATTTATGATAGTTAGGACAAGGCACTATTCATTTATTTTTTCACTGTAATATTTGTCATCGTACTCTTCACTTTTTACTATTTATGTATAGTGTTTGTAATCTTCATGGCATGGTTTATTGTACTCTTTAGTTTTTACTATTCATGTATAGTGTTTGTTAGCCTTTATAAGGCATATGAATCAATTGTTTTAGGTAGACATGGCGAAATGGGTGGGTCGGGTCGAGTCAATCTAGTTTGCGGGTCAATTAGGTCGCGGATCAAAACGAGTCAATCGAGTTGCGAGTCGGGTTAGGTTGACCCGTACTTTTCAAACAAGTTTTTTTTTTTTTTTTTTTTTTTCTTTTTCAATTTCAAAAACAAATCAATGACAGCATGTTTAGAGAGAATGAATAAAATCAATTAAGCAAATGAATTGCACTTTATGCCACTTGTTAATATCTTTCCAATTCTAACCGTTTTGAGCATAACAAAAATTATTTTTAGTCATAAATTCATGATGGAAAAAGTCTTCAATGTTAATTGTTCTCTATCAAGTTGCATATAATTACAAGTTTACATCTTCAAAAAGCGATAGATCTTAAAACAAGCAAAACAAGTAAGCCAGAAAAGTTGCAAATTATTGATCTTCTTAAGCGTACATGTTCCTGTTTCATTTAAAATAATAGTAAAGTTTGATTACTAAGAAAGATAAACTAAAGAAAAAAAGCTTTTAAAATAAACATAACATTTTAAGTAAAGAAGAATAAGCAAATATTTTATAAGAATTACATCTCAATTTCATTCTACTCAACGTTTGTACTATTAGGCAAGCCTTAGACATGACCTACTTCAAGCCCAAAAAAAAAAATCCTCTCAATATAAGCAATCCGTCCAATATCAATTCTTGGATAAGTAAAATTATCATTATAATATTTTCAAGTATTTGAATAGGTATTAGTTTTTGAAATACTTTTCCAAGTTTTCAAGAATAAAGTTTTTAAGTTTTCAAATATATATTTATTTTCTAAGTTTCATATTGTACACATTTATTAGTTTCATGATATACGTGTTGAATTTAGACCTACAAAGCTCTGGTGAGGATGTTCCTACAATCAAGAAAATAGTACATTAATCCCATAATAAATAAAACATTATTATGCCATCTTTTTTTTTTATAATCCTTCAAAATGTTACTTTTTTTTACACAAATTCCTCTTCAGGATTCCCTGCAAGTGGCGAAACTACGGACTATCCTAAAAAGGGGCCAAATTATGGGTTAGGGAAGTGGCACAAGTGGTAAAAGGAATCCTAGCAAGTGACCCCAGGCGGAACTACAGCCAAGGGTGGGTGAAATCTTATAAGATTTCCTTTAATGGTTAGCATGGCCCCGCCCTTGGCCGTCGTTCCACGCTTGTATGTCATCCTTTGGTAGGACCTCCTTTAATGTAGACATGGCAAAACGAGTGGGTCGGGTCGGGTTAAATGGGTTGTGGGTCAAACGGGTTACGAGTCAAAAACGGGGTCATTTTACATGGGCTAAAAACGAGTTTGGGTCAATCGGGTTGGTGGTCAGGATGGGTTGTCCCGTATTTTTCACAAGAATTAAATAATAAATAATCAAAAAGGGGTAAGACGACGGATTAATATACCGGATGGAGGATAAGTGAGACGGGTGGAACCTTAATTGTGAATGGATTCTAAATGGACGGACACAAGAGGGTAGATATCGAGTCAAAAACGGGTCATTTTAAGTGGGTTAAAAATGAGTTCAGGTCAATCGGGTTGGGGGTCAGGTCGGGTTGTCTCTTATTTTTCACATGAATTAAATAATAAATAATCAAAAAAGGGTAAGATGACGGATTAATATACCGGATGAAGGATAAGTGAGACGGGTGGAACCGTAATTGTGAATGGATTCTTAATGGACAAACACAAGAGGGTAGATATCGAGGCCATGTGGCATCTACATGGCTTAAGTAGTCTCCAAGAAACCCTAAATGGAAATGTCTTGTACCCCACGATTAACCCTAGTCAATGGAATCCTAAAATGGGAAGAATCCCATAAAATACGTGTATTTATGAGAATCTTCCTCATAAGGAAACATCTTCCTAAGCAAGAAACGAAGGTCGGTTCCACACTACTATAAAAGCCCAAAGCCCTCAGAGACAAGGTACGCATAATTTACCCCAGCTCTGGCATTCTAGAGTTGTGAAAAAGTTCTCTAACTTAACCGTTGGAGGGTATTTGGCCGGTTCCACACCGGTAATCTCTGTAAGGTCTTCTTCTATTTCTGTGTTATGCAGGTTTTGTCTAGACCACGTGAAAACTGTGCGGCTTACTGACAATTTTTGGCATCATCAGTTGGCATCGTCTGTGGGGATTGATCTTTTGTAAGCAAGCCATACTCAGGACAAAATGTTGCATGGTACTTACTCGCTCGATGGCAACCACCATTAACCATCAAGGGGACGAACCCTGCACCACCGCCCTTGAATGCAGAAGACGCACTGTTGGCTCGAGAAGAGAAGCCCAAGAAGAGGGAGAGACAAGAGGATTTTTGGCTAGATAAAGGAGGAAGGATGGCTAGAACTAGAGATCGACAGAAGGACAGGCGCTATAAACCCCCCATTGGAAGGTTCACAAGTTTCACCTATGCTAACTACCTCGATTGACCAAGTCCTAATGCAGATCAAGGATGAAGGAGCCTTACATTTCCTGGTAAGCTGAAAGAAGATCCTAGTAAGAGGCCCAAGGACAAGTACTGTCGTTTCCACCATGATCATGGTCATTATATGTCTGACTGCTACGACTTAAAACAACAAATAGAAGCTCTTATTAGACAAGGAAAGCTGCAAAGGTTCGTTAGTAAGGAGAGGACAAACCCACCACTGGAGTAGGCTACTCAAAATGAAAACGAGCGTCCCAGGCCCCTACTAGGAGACTTAAGGATGATCGTAGGGGGAACCACAACTTCCAGTTTATCCAAGAAGGCATGCAAAACCTACCTACGGATGGTGCAGAACGTCCAGCTAACGAGTTTCTTCCCAAAGATAGCACGAATTGACAACACTGTGATTGGGTTCACAGAGGAAGATGCCCGGCGTCTTCACCACCTACTTGACAATGCGCTCGTAGTTAGCATACGGGTGGGGGACTACAACACCCACTGAGTCCTTGTGGATAATGGGAGCTCTGCTGATATCTTCTATTACCTAGTGTTCCAATAGATGAGGATTGAGAGAAAATGGTTGGTTTCAACCAACACAACATTCATTGGATTTGGAGAAATGAGCATATAGCCCCTTAGCGTGGTTACTTTGCCCGTGACGGTCGGTGATTACCCTTAACAGATCACGAAAGATGTCTCTTTCCTGGTTGTTGATTGTTTGTCCGCTTACAACGCCATCCTGGGTCAGCCTACCCTTAACTCGTGAAAGGCTATAACATCCACTTACCACTTGATGATCAAATTCTTCACTGAGTACAGAGTGGGGGAGGTACGAGAAGACCAAGTAACGGTGTGCAAGTGCTACATTGCCAAGTTGAAGATGGATGATCATTTACAAACAATGTGTATAGAAAAGCAACGGACGGTGGCAGAACCTATGGAAGGGCTAGATGATCTCCTTCTTGACAATTCTAGGCTCGAGTGAACAACCAGAATTGGTACTCTTGACAGCCTATCGATACGATAGACGCTCACTGCATTTCTGAGAGAGAACCAGGACGTCTTTGCCTGGAGCAATGAAGACATGTCTGGAATTGATCCTTCAGTTATTATCCATAAGTTGAATGTGTCGCCCACTTTTCCCCTCATCTATCAGAAGAAACGGGTATTCGTGTAGAAGCGAGACTTGACCATAGCGAAAGAGGTTCACAAGTTACAAGAAACAAGTTTTATATGAGAAGTATACTACCCGGATTGGTTGGCCAACGTAGTAATGGTCAAAAAGGCCAACGAGAAGTAGAGGATGGGCGTGGACTTCATGGACTTGAACAAGGCATGCCCTAAGGACAGCTACCCACTTTTGTGAATTGACATCTTGGTGGACTTAACAGCGACACACCAACTAATAAGCTTCATGGACACATTTTTTGCTTACAACCAGATCAAGCTAGTTGAGGCTAATCAAGAGAAGACTTCATTTGTCACTAGCCAGTGTCTCTTCTGCTACAAAGTAATGCCATTCGGTCTCAAGAACGCAGAAGCCATGTATCAAAGGCTAATGAACAAGATATTCGCACGACAGATCGGGAGGAACGTTCAAGTCTACATGGACGACATGTTGGTAAAGAGCATTTGGGAGGACGACCATCTGGACGACCTCAAGGAAACTTTCGATACCCTTTGCTTTTATAACCTGAAGCTAAATTCGAGCAAATGTGCATTCGGGATGACGGCTAGAAAATTCCTTTGGTTCATAGTGTCCCAAAGAGGTACTGAGGTTAATCCAAATAAAATACAGGCCATAATGGAGCTGACCCCGCCAAAGAACATCAAGGAGGTACAAAGTCTAAATGCTAAGGTAGCCGTACTGAATAGATTTGTCTTAAGAGCAATGGATAGGTGCCTATCGTTCTTCTGCATGTTAAAAAAGTCATTTGAATGGACGATTGAGTGTCAGCGAGCATTCGAGGACTTGAAGGCATATCTTTCTTCCTCGCCTTTGTTGAGCCCATCCAAACTAGGTGAAGATTTGTTCCTCTACCTAGCTGCTTCCCCAGCAGCTGTCAATGCAGCTTTAGTCAGAGAGGAGGACGGAGTTCAAAAGCCTATATACTTCACGAGCTGAGTGCTCTGGGGCGTAGAAGAGAAGTACACACCAATGGAAAAGCTAGCTTTTACCCTGGTGACAGCAACCTACAAACTCAAGCCTTACTTTCAGGCACACACGGTGATTGTTCTAATGGGCAAGCCTCTACGAAGAGCAATGAGCAACCTAGAAGCGGCTGGACAGATGGTGTTATAGGCAATTGAATTGAGTGAATTCGATGTACAGTATCATCCATGCACGGCCATAAAGGGGCAAGTTATTGCTGACTTCATCGCAGAATTCACACACATAGAAGACTAGAGGGTAGGAGAAGTTCCTCAGTGGACTATCCATATGGACGGATCGTCCATTAGACAAGTAGGCAGAGTTGGTGTGGTACTTCGAAGCCCAGAAGGGGACGAGGTTGAATGCATAGTCCAACTCGATTTCCTTACAACAAATAACGAGGTAGAATATAAAGCCTTGATAGTAGGGCTAGATCTAATAAACGCAACAGAAGCCGTAGATGTGGTAGTGTATTGCAACTCTCAAGTAGTCACTAGTCAAGTTAATGACTATGAGTGCAAAGGCGAATGAATGAAGAAGTACCTCGTATAGGTGAAGAATCGGGTAAAGGACCTTCAAGCAAAGTTTGTTCAAATCCTAAAGGAGGAGAACAAGCGTGCTGACTGTCTTGCCAAGGCTGTATCAGCTGAACATATGCTTATTCCTAATTAGGTACTGTCCTTCGTTCAGCCATCACCATGAATAGACAGTATCAATGTGCATAGGATAGGCTTTGAGAGCGATTGGACGACATCAATAACCTCTTATTTGAAGGATGGCGTGCTACCTGATGACAAGGAGGCTACAAGGAAACTGAAGGTTCAAGTAGCACGGTTCGTGCTAATTAAAGACATACTTTACAAAAGAGGCTTTTCCCACCCGTACCTGAGGTGTCTTACCCTGAAGAGGTAGATTATGTCATGTGAGAGATACACGAAGGAGTCTGTGGAAACCATTCTGGATTACAGTCATTAGTGCACAAACTGATGCCATTGCATATGTCAAAGCTTGTGACAAGTGCTAGAGGTTTAGTAGCCTCATCCGGCAGCCAACAGAGGAACTCACTCCAATGACGGCCCCATGGCCTTTCGCTTAGAAGGGATTGGACATCATGGGTCCATTCCCAATAGAAATTCAACAGCTAAAATTCTTGGTGGTCGGTATGGACTACTTCACCAAGTGGGTAGAAGTCGAAGCTTTGGCTACCATCACAGAGAAGAATGTGCGAAGCTTTGTATGGAGAAACATTATCTGTAGGTATAGTGTACCTAGAGTACTAGTCTCAGACAACGGGAAGTAGTTTGACAATGACGCGTTCAGAAACTTTTATTCACAGCTAGGTATCAAGAATCACTACTCGTCACTTGCCTACCCTCAGGCCAACAGATAAGTTAAGGTTACGAACCAATCCTTGCTCAAAATCATCAAGACTCGGCTCGAGGGGGCAAAGTGTATATGACCTGAAGAATTACCAAGCATTTTATGGGCTTATAGGACAACGGCAAGGACGCCTACAGGAGAGACAGTTTGGCGTATGGAAGCTAGGCAGTCATCTCGGTCGAAGTAAGACTCACAAGCTATAGAGTGGGAAACTATGACGAGAGTAGGAATGATGAAGCTATGCTTCTGCAACTTGATCTGGTGGACGAGGTCAGAGCAATTTTTGAGCAAGGATTAGCACGATACCAGAACCTTATGGCCAAGCATTACAACTACAAAGTCAGACACAGGGACTTCCAAGTTGGAGATCTTGCCTTAAGAAAGGTGATGCGCGACACAAAAGACACCTCCTAGGAGAAGTTGGGACCTAACTGGAAAGGACCATACAGAATTGCATCATGGCATAGGAAGAGAATCTACCACCTGGAGACACTAGACGGGCAAAAGTTGTATCACCCATGGAACACAGAGCACCTAAAGAAGTACTACCAGTGGCAATGACAATGACACTCCTCATTTCCAGTTTATTTCCTTTTAGTTAATTTTTGTTATTTACAGTACTTTTAAGCCCGAACGACAATTTTTTTATTTTTATTTTTTAGAACAATATCCACGCATATTTATCACATAATAAGAGGAGTTTATTCAGAAATATCATGAGCATATGTGCATCTCTACAAAACCATGTCTACAACCAATTTCTTATGTGAACAAGATGACTTGTAGCTTGTTAAAGTCCCTAAGTGGACAGGTTCACCAAGGAGTGAGCTGAAAATTATTAGGTCTGTAAGTGGACGGATTCATCCCGAAAGGAGATCAAAAATCAAGTCCACAAGTGGACGGGTTCATCCCAAGGGATGACCTAAAATTATTATGTTCGCAAGTGGACGAATTCATCCCCAAAAGGAGATCAAAAATCAATTCCACAAGTGGACAGGTTCATCCCAAGGGGTGACCTAAAATTATTAAGTTCAAAAGTATACGAATTTATCCCAAGGGGTGATAAAAAATTATCAAGTCCATAAGTGGACGGGTTTATCCCAAGGGATAAGTTAAAATTATAAATCCACGAGTGGATAGGTTCATCATAAGAGATGAACCTAAAGAATACAAGTCCACAAATGGACGGGTTTGTCCTAAAGGATGATAAAAAAATCATGACGTCCATAAGAAGACAAGATCATCCCAAAGGGTTGATTAGAAATTGTTAAGCCCACTAGTAGACAGGCCCACCCTAGGGGATAACATAGATATTATGAACAAGTTCATCACAACAATAGGAGTTCTTTAACGATACTGCGTGTGCCATTTCTACCTAAAAGTCCAAAAATGGATGGATATATATCCAATGGTGTCATTTAAGAAAAACCAAATTGAACGGGTATATTAAAGTTCTTGAATAAATAGTTCCTTAAATGGACAAATAGAAACATGTTGAAAATAGAACGCATCATATGAACGAACAAAGATAAGTGACAGATAAATAAAGATAATAAATGCAAAAAGGCAAATGTTTACATCTAAAGTTAACGGAGGAAATGGATACAGTTCCTTAAAGTGATCAAAAGTTAATGATTTACAAAGTAAAAGGAAAAAACCACTACTGAGCTGTAGGAGTCCCTTCATCCTTCTTTTCCACAGCTTGATCTCCTTCAAGGTGATAGGAAATGTCCTCGACAGATTTTTCTTGATCAACTTGGGCAGTATCCCCGTCACCTGTGAGAGACCGCGCCCCCGGCCCGTTTTATAGGTGTTGAGCCAAACCCACGTGAATGGGTGGAGTCGTGTTATTGTCTCTCAAAATGGAGGTTCGACTAGTTATATTTTTCCATTTAAATTAAGGGTTTTACAATGGAGTTGCCACTTATTTAATTATTGGGATAAATAAAAAAACCAAAATTGAAAAATTCCTCATTTCATTAATTTTCAATTGAATTTACATTGATTGTAGGAAAATTACATGACTTTGGTCCTAGATACAATTTAAGATAAAGTAAATAGCTTTGTTTCCTAATTACAATCTAGAAATTGAAAATTACAAGGATAAACATTGGTCTATCAACCTTTGCATGTTACAAGGTAGGAAGGTGTTAGACACCTACCTTACCTAGTGAAATTGGTTTTCTATACTATGGTAGCCAACATTCATATCATATCATCTAATATATTATCAATCAATTTGCATGTTAAATTTAAAGTGTGTGCATGTGATAAACCCTAATTCAATTTAGTAAGCATTTCATTTGAATTGAAAAATAAATTCTAGTGAATGTGCATGGATGGTGATATCCTAGATTCAAGAATTTAAAAGAATTATTAAACAAACATCTTTTTCATGTTTTTGATGTGGATTTAAGATCGAAACTAATGTTATGCATGAACATGTGATAAACAACCAAGAACATATGAAGAACACATAAGAATATTTAAGAACATTCAAACATATTGAAGAGAATTTAAATAGTAACTATCATGCTTTAATCCTAAATTCTCATCATGGCAACACAAAAAAACAAGTTAGGGAAAGGGATTATACCTTTATGCAAGATCTATATGGTGGAGGAGGAGACTCTTGGTAAAGGTCCTAAGGGTGGAGGAAAAGAAGAGTTGGGAGAGGAAGAGTGAATCTCACTCAATACCTTGAGTCTTAGGAAGACCAAGATATGACAAGACTACTCAACTTCACTAGAACTCAAGAGAGGGGAAGAGAAGGGGTTTTTGTGTGTTTTTGAATGGAGGAGATTGGGGGTTTTATGTAGCAGTGGTTGAGGAATATGAATGGAAGAACATTTAATGAGGGTTCACAAAGAATCATGAACCTAGACCTCATTTTAGCCTTTGGGGAAATCTAGTGCATTAAATGTAGAGATTGGTGGGAGTGAGGAGCAAGCAAAATTTGGTTTTCCCGTAGTTACTGTAACAGCCTATAGAGCCAATTTCAAAAAATCATATCTTACTCGATTCTTATCGTAATTGTCTTATTCTTGCACTCAAATTGAATCCCTAGATGTCTAGTTTCTGGGAAAATTAACCTCATTCACAGATTCAAAATACTCTGAGAGATATCAGCGAAATGGTGAGCAGAGGTAATTTGTTAAAAAACAATTTCAACACAATTAGTATTAATAAGTCCCAAATTAGTTTCCAATTAACATTAATAGGATCTAATCACTCCCATTTCAAACCTAATTAGTTCCAAATTTATCCTAATTAAAAGATAATTTCACAAATTACTCATTGAATGATTAATGTTTAACTATCTAGTTAATTAGGTGTGTGAAACCCTACCATAAAATGTAATCCTAACCAATCAAATTATGACACATCATTGATCTCAAATTGATTATACTTATAACCAATTGAAATTAATTGTTCATAATCACATATAGTCGGACTCAATTTGTGATAGTGCATTTGAGCCATTAAAACTTAATTTGATGATAACTTTCAATCTGGTGGTCCAATTAGGGCTTATGAACAGTCGATTTGATTGTTACAATATCAAGATCATTTTGGTGAAACGAGATTAAGGATCTAATTACTAGAATCAAGATTCATATTTTCAAGGCAAAATTACCTTTTTACCCTCAAAGTGAGGTTAAATGCGGGTTACAAAATGAGGTGTCAACATCACCTTGAGGGTTGAGATTGGTCTCTTTAGCAAAAAGTTCGTTGGTTCCTTCGGAGTAGATGGGTTGGGCTAGAGTCTGAGCCTAGGCGTTAATAGAGACGTGTGAAAAGTCCAGATCAAGGAAAGAGACTTTGACTTGACAGAAGTAGTCGTCAAAATTGTCGGCAAAGAAGACACCAAGCTCCTTCAAAAGGGTGTCGGAGTTGCCATACTCTCGTACCTCGTCCTCCTTAGCCTAATGGAGTTGACTTTTTGCCTCCGAGATCTCACTTTCCTTATCTTTAAGTATTTCTTTTTTGTGCTTGTACTTGCGCCTCTGACTCCTCCAACAGCTTCTTTGTCAAGTCAAACTTGTTAACCTGGACCTCCTTCCAGGCCATCAACTCTCAAAGCTTCGTCTCCCTTGCCTCAACTTTGTCTCTTAGACGACCCAGCACCGTCTCATGGGAAGCACAGTGGTCCATCAAACCTTTCATCATAACCAACCCCTACAACCAAAAAAATTTGTTAGTGTAAGGAATAAGACAACAAGATGGATAAAAGAAAAAGGACAGATATATACTTGAGCCAGGCTGAAGAGACTTGTCTCTCCTATAGCCTCGGTGGCATAGTTGCCTAGGTCCTCATAATCTTCATCCTTGATGATTGAAGAAATTTTCTTGAGGGCATACTGAGAGTCCTCACGGAGGAGGACAGAGGATTTCTTGGTGACGAGACCCTCACCAACCATCATGCCTTTCCCTTTTCCCGGACCAGGCTTGGGGGGTAGTTTGCTGGTGGCAGGTGTCTCACCAAACACTAACCCCATCACCTTAGGCTTCTTAGGTTGTCGGTCCACTCTTTTAGTTGACTTTCTTTTCGTGGACGGGTGAGCCATACCCGTCACCTTAAGAGGCAAGCTTCCCTCCTGTTTTTTTGGGCAGCATCCTATTGTTTGATGTAAGCCTTCTTCCTACCTTCTTCCATTTCTGCGTAAAGATGGACAAATAAGAGTCATATAAACTACTAAGTATCAGAAAAGAAAGCAAGTAAGGACGACGGACTTAAGTTTGCGTACTTGGCTATCGTAGTGATGGGCAGCTGCTATGGGTTCAAGATTGTCATAGTACCAATGGAGAGTATCTAGGGTAACTAGCTGCACCCACGTTCTTTTCGACAACTTGATCTTGAATATCTGCTAATCTCTAGATGATCTCGAGTTGCAATAGGAGACGGTTAGAACATTATGAAAAAAAAAATGAAAAGAGATTTTACACAAACGAACACCTACCAAACAGGGGCATTATACCCCAAGTCTTGTCCACTGACATGTACTCTTGGTCATCAGGGTGGCACATCTAGTCGTCCCCTTGGAGGAAGAAGTACTGACTCTTCTAGTTTTTGTTGGAGTCGGGGGTCTCACACAATAACCTAAGGGTCGGTTTCCTTGGTAAAAAGCTATACATACCCTTGGACTGGACTATTTCAAATGGATGGTAGTAGTGGAAGAACTCCTCCACCGTTATCCTTCGTGCCCCTTTAGATAACACGCCATATAAAACTTTAGCACCTAGGAAGACTCTCCAAGCATTTAGAGAGACTTGGGTGACGACCAGTCCTAGGTACTAAAGAAGACGATGGTGAAGAGCACTTATAGGGAATCTAAGCCCCGCCTTCAGCATTTGCTCATACACCTCGGCGTCCTCAATGTCCTTGTAGTAGCACTTCTCAAACTTAAGAGGTAGACGGATAAGGGGATTTGATATTTTTCCCTAAGGGTTTTAAAGTGTTTTCTCTGTATGGTAGAGTTAAAATCATTCACGGTCCACAACAAAAGGAGTATGAACTGCCTAAGACCATCAGGGCTTATGATAGATTGTATTGGGGGCTCATCACTGCCTAAGACCATCAGGGCTTATGACAGATTGTATTGGGGGCTCATCACTGCCTATGCCTTCATCCTCATTTGAGTCAATTTCTAATCCATCTACATCCAAATCATCATCCTCCTCCATGGAAGGTGAGTTGGCGGATGGTATCCTTTCATCAGAAGAATAGGTGTCGGGGTCATCCTGACCTAAGAAATACACCTCATCGTAGCCCATTCCCTTGCGGACACACAATTGTTCACTCGACGCATTAGACATTTGTCACCTACATGTGACGGATAAACCCTAAGACTCTGACGGGTCTAAATAGATAATGGATACGCAAAATTTAAATAAATGATAAAGGAATTCAACATGAGGTAAAGGATACTTACCGATTGAACAATGCGGAGAAGGCAACAAAGGTGTAGTGGACGGTTGCACCAAGTAGACGGTATGCTTGTTTGATAAATAGGATGGTAGCGCTCTGGTTGTAAATTCGTTGTGGAAAGTGAAAATGAAAAGTAAGGAAGCATGTATAATAGAGGGAACGGCACGGAAGACGAAGGGACGCTTCAGTACGAGTGATTAACCACTAAAAACGTGCCACATGCCCCTACAACATTTATGGCCCTAGGCTAGCCTGTTAATCAAAGCATGTTTTTCAGGAGCTGAGTTAGACCGTCACTCCACGGGTTTGTCCGTGAAAGAAGGTGATGGACCCATAGAGTGAGGGGGCAATTGAAGAGGATAAAATTAGAGAAGACTGGTTCATTCATTTAAGCCTGCCAAAGGCGATGGAATTGAAATAATAAATAATCAAAAAGGGGTAAGACGATGAATCAATATACCGGACGGAGGATAAGTGAGACGGGTGGAACCTCAATAGTGAATGGATTCTGAATGGACGGACACAAAAGGGTAGATATCGAGACCACGTGGCATTTACATGGCTTAAGTAGTCTCCAAGAAACCCTAAATGGAAATGTCTTGTACCCCACGATTAACCCTAGTCAATGGAATCCCAAAATGGGAAGAATCCTGTAAAATACGTGCATTTATGAGGATCTTTCTCATAAGGAAACATCTTCCTAAGTAAGAAACGAAGGTCGGTTCCACACTACTATAAAAGCCTAAAGCCCTCAGAGACAAGGTATGCATAATTTACCCTAGCTTTGACACTCTAGAGTTGTGAAAAAGTTCTCTAACTTAACCTTCAAAGGGTATTTGGCCGGTGCCACATTGGTGCTCTTTGTAAGGTCTTCTTCTATTTTTGTGTTGTGCAGGTTTTGTCTAGAGCACATGAGGACTATGCAGCCTACTGATGATTTTTGGCATCATCAATTATTATATTGTAATATAATATAAATAGAGAATTATACCCACTCATTTATCAATAAAAAATTACATTTATGAATTATTTTCAATTGTTTGATTCCAAATTTGAAATTTTGTGTTTACATTAGGGCTATCCAAGGGATCTGACAAATTGAAAATCCAACCAAACTCCAGTAAAATCTCAACCAAATCTAGCGAGATCTCGCAAGATCTAGTGAATTTTCCATTGGATCTAGTTGATCTATCAAGAGATCTTGCTAGATTTGACAAGATTTCCATCAAATCTGACAATATCTCACCAAATCTTTGCTGTTTTCCATCAAAATTGACATTGTCGTCACCTCTATCGATTTCGATCAAAAGTGATTCGAACCATGGAACAATAGACTCTATTTGGCTTATTGAAGTTATCGGTTGGCGATGGGACTTCCATTCTGCCACCTGCCTAAATTAGGTCGAGTCTAGGTAGAGCCCAAACCCAACTCGGATCGACATGTGAACAGTCCTAGGACTTTACACTTACCTTTCTTGTCATCACTGGTGGAGTTGGAGCCAGGGGCAGGCGAATAGGGTTAATTCCCCCCCTCCCCCTTAGGCTATATATATATATATATATATAAAGAAATAAACTTTTAATAAAAAGATTTAATAAAGTGTTAATAAGTCTTGATGAAACTTTGAAAAGATTTAATAAACAGAAATCCAAAGAATTAATTGTTAATGAGCTCCAACATGAAATTGCTATCATCAAAGAAGAAATCATTAAGCTAAAAAATGAATTCAAAAATATAAAAAATGATAACTTTAATCTAAAACAAGAATATTACTTTTAAAAATTGATAAACAACTTGATGACCAACAAACTGATAGTGAACCGGATGAGAAAGGAAAGGATGATGCTTCTACACAATAGGCTCCTCTTTCTGGAAATGCTTTTGCCGATAACAAGCTTAACCTTATTAACAAACTGCTTCCCTCAAAATGGTTTTCAAAAGTTAAAATTGTTGTTTGCCACGAATATGAATTCAATGTTATTGCCATGATTGATTCTAGTGCTGATATGAATTGCATTCAGGAAGGAATGATTCCCTCCAAGTATTATGAAAAATCCACTGAAAAATTGTTTTCTACTAATGGAACTCAAATTAAAATTAAATATGAATTAAACAATGCTCATGTTTGCCATGAAAATGTTTGTTTTAAGATTCCTTCTGTGCTTGTTAAAAACGTGACTAATAAAGTGATTCTTGGTCTTCCCTTTATAAATGCATTATAAATCCCATCCCCCATATTTTGTTTTACATATTTTGTTACTATTTTATCATCTTTTGTTGCTTTACTGTTGGTAAACAACACGTTCCTTTCTATCACATATAGTTGTGCACTCCCCTTTGTCGTATCAGAGCCATTCTTTTTCTGGCTATTGATAGTGTTGTTGTGTTCTTTGAATCTGTCTGTGTCTATTCAAAGGTTTGATACTCCTTTCTTATGTTCCTCTTTACCATCGTTGGCACCACCAGTAGGTGCTCGTGAGCCTCTGTACCTGTGTAATACATCATGAAAATGATATGAGAGGATAGCTAAGCAAAAATTATCAAATGGGTTTTATAGAATTAGCACCTAGGGTTTGCTTGAAAGTAGCACTAAGTGATTAAAATAAACAGAGAACCTAAGATTCAATAAATAGGGTTGCTTGGAATTAACACCACTCATGGGATAAAATTGAAATATAAAATTTATATAATTCTCTTGTGCTTTACAAAATATACACAATCGTGATATTTGATGGCTGCGATCAAAATGAAGAAATGAGTTGGATGTGGAGAAGGCACATGACCATGTGAATTGGGGTTTTTTAATGTATATGCTTCAGCGTTGTGGGTTTTCAGAGAAATGGAGAAAATGGATAATGTGTTGCATCTCAGCTATTAAATTCTCCATTTTGCTCAATGGTAGTCCTTCTGATTTCTTTGGTAGCTCTAGGGGGATTTGGCAAGGGGACCCCTTGTCTCTATTGCTATTTGATATTGTTATGGAGGCTTTGAGTCGTATGTTGGCTGTGACAGCTATTTCTAGACAATTCTCAAGCTTCTTTGTAGGTAATGCGGCTGGTAACTCGGAGATGGTGTCTCACCTTTTATTTGCTGATGACACCCTTATTTTTTGTGTTGCTGATACTACGCAAATAGCTAGTTTGAGGGCTATTCTAGCTAGATTTGAGGAGGTCTCAAGCTTAGGATTAACTTGGGGAAATCTGAGTTGGTTCATATTGGTGTGGTGCACAATATGGATGTTTTGGTGGGGATGTTGGGTTGTAGGCAATCCTCACCTTTTATTTGTTGATGACACCCTTATTTTTTGTGATGCTGATCCTACGCAAATAGCTAGTCTGAGGGCTATTCTGGCTAGATTTAAGGAGGTCTCAGGATTAACTTGGGGAAATCTGAGTTGGTTCCTATTGGTGTGGTGCACAATATGGATGTTCTGGTGGGGATGTTGGGTTGTAAGCAATCCTCTTTTCCATTGAAATATTTGGGCCTACCCATTGGAATCCCATTTTGGAGAAGATGGAGAGGAGATTAGCTGGGTGGAAGAGGCTGTATTTATCTAAAGGGGGGGGGGGGGGTAAGGTAACTCTTATTAAAAGTACTCTTTCCTCTTTAACTACTTACTTTCTTTCCCTTTTGCCTTTACCTAGGAAGGTGGCTAATCGTATGGAGAAATTGCAACGAGACTTTCTGTGGAGTGGTATTAGTGGTGATTCTAAACTTCATTTAGTCAATTGGGCATAGGTCTGTAAGCCGTTGCAGCTTGGAGGGCTAGGTATTAGATGCTTGAGGAGTTTTAATTCTGCCTTGTTAGAGAAATGGTTATGGAGGTATGGCATAGAGACCGATGCTCTTTGGAGGAAGGTTATTGAGGTGAAATATGGGAATGATTGGGGTGGTTGGTGCTCGAAAAAGGTGTCCAATGCTTATGGTGTTAGCTTGTGGAGATATATTAGAAGTGGTTGGCTAAATTTTTCTAAACTCCTTCTGTATGATGTGGGGGATGGTACTAGAGTGAAGTTTTGGAAGCATGTGTGGTGTGGAGATCGTACTCTCCAAGAGGCTTTTCCAGAACTTTATTGTATTATTAGGACAAAGGATTCTTCAGTAGTGGAGGTTATGTGTTGGTCTGGTGGGAGGATTCATTGGGATGCTAAATTTCGTCGTCCTCCACAAGATTAGGAACAAGAATCCTTTGATCTGTTTATGGATATGGTCTACTCTTTAACGGTGTGGGGGTTGGGTCCTGATCAGGTTTGCTGGAAGCTAGTTAGGAGTAGAGGTTTTGAGGTTAGAGGATTCTATCTTTCACTCTACCCTCCTACCCACTTATCCTTCCCTTGGAGAATGATATGGCATTCGAGGGTTCCTCCAAGGGTAGCTTTCTTTTCATGGTTTGCTTCCTTAGGTAACATTTTAACAACAAATAACCTTCGTAAAAGACGTGTGCTAGTTCTTGATTGGTGCTATATGTGTAAGAGTTGTGGGGAGTCAGTGGATCATCTTCTTCTTTATTGTCCCATAGCTTGCGAGTTGTGGTCGTTGGTGCTCTGCTTGTTTGGTATCCACTGGGTTATGCCTCACAAGGTTATTGGGTTGTTTGAGTCTTGGTAGAGTATGTTTGGATAGCATCGTAACATAGTTTTGTGGAGACTTGTGCCTCATTGCTTGTTATGGTGTATTTGGCATGAAAGAAATGCTAGAAGCTCTGAGGGATGTGAGCGCTCTTTGTTAGAGATAAGTCTTTTTTTTACACACTCTCCTTGATTGGAGTGTGGTCTTTTGTCATATTTCTTGTTCTTCTCTTCCTGTTTTGCTTGATCGTTGTAATCTTGGTCCTTGACTTATGCCTTCTTAATATATTCCCAATGTACTCAGGTTGGCTGTTTCTCTTTGCTTAATAAAATTTTCGTTACTTATCAAAAAAAAGAAAAGAAGACATGAAGTGCATGGTTGAAGACATTATAGAGTGGCTTTTGAATTGTGGAGCTTTGCACTTATCCAGAGGGTGTTACTAGAGAAGGTTCTTGATTTATTATGTGGGTGGCGAAATTGGGGACCAAATCTTCTTTCAGATAAATGGAATCTTGTTCTTTTAAGTTTGTTGTGGACCATATGGAAGGAAAGAAATCGACATACTTTTGAAGATGTAAAGGTCACAACAACTCAATTGCTAGCATCCTTTATTAGTTCTCTTTATGAGTGGTCTTTTGTGTCGAGACCAATAGACGGTAACCATGTTCAATTTTTCATAGAGTAGATTCAGTCATAGATATTTTTCCATTTGTAATACTTTAGGCAACTTCATGGCTTTTTTTATGAAGTAGTCTCATTTTAATAAAATTATTCTTACCTATCAAAAAAAAGGGTGCACAGTTAAATCGCACTATACCCAAAAGGCAAAGGCCAAAAGCACTAGTTCAGTTTTGATTTATATGCCAAACAAAAGCAATGCAATCCTAAAAATATATAATCATCACCCTCATTAAGCATAGGACCATTATCATTGTCATCACAAGTCATATTGGTCATGAAAAGTAATAAGCATTTTTTCAGAGGTAAACCCCAGTATCCTCATATTGAACAAGAAGAATGAAAAAAATTATTACAAAAATCATTTTAAAAAAAAATCGAGGCAGGGATTTTGTGACAACAAAGTGACACATGTTTGACTGTATCATAAGACAAGCCTATTTACATCTAACCTTTAGCTCCTTAATAGTAATATAAAGCATTAATAGATATTAGAAAGTAATAATAATAAATAAAAAAAGCCCACAGTTATTGAAGTAAATGTAGTATGTACTACCTCATCATCAAAAGAAGGTACCATGCAGGCCATTGGGGCAGCAATTACCATCAGCTCCTAAAGCACCAAACTCCCCTCTGCTTATAACTGCCTAGACAAATGAAAAGGAAATCAGAGTCCATTGCATTTAGAAGCAAAACCTGGATTTCCAAAACGAAAAAAAAAAAGCCATGCATAAATTATACCATCCAGACATAGGAAGCAGATGATCTACCAAACTTAGCAGTCAAAGGAGTGAAATATTTTGTTCATAGATAAAATAGTTAATAAGTACATATTAAATGTATTAGGGGTAAAAAAGAAATATAAAAGGTACAACAATGTAAATAACTCATGCAGGACACTAACTTTTGCCTAAGGATCCAATAGAATCCGAGAAGAATCATAGTAAAGCCCTTAGTCTGGGGAAAATTTTCCATCAAATTTGTAGCCATAAAGCATGTCTTTGAAGCCTCCTTTCAGGAATACATGCCAGACATCGCCTGTCTTATTAGTCAACGGATCAAGTGAGATTTGCTCAGCCACCTCATTCTGCAGAGGTAATTGGCTAAAATTAGATATATGTGCACCACAAACTATGGGACCTAAAAACGCATAAGTTTGATCAATGACTCTTAAAAACAGTATCATTGTTTAAAAAAGCTGATCTTGTAAGCCTCAAAACTCATGAAATATCTCTGCTAATTACGACATGCAACAACTCCTTGGTATAAGAATAAGAAGGCCATAAAAAGTATCGGTTTCCAAGATATACAACAATTCACATATTTCATCAAGTGGCACATACATCCATAACAGTCCAATGAACTTCATAGGTATAGGAAGAAGTCTTGTCAAATAGTTTTCTTTTTTTTTTTTTTGATCATCTCTTGAGCTCTTAGTTCTTAAGGGGGCGTTTCATTCATTGCGATGTACTCTTGATATGATGCATATTACGATAATGTAAAATTAAGATTTTTGGTTTATTTTAATTTTTCTAACATTACAATAATTTAATATTTTAAAATATATCACATCATCTTAATCTCATTACCTTTATAAACAATGTAAGGCTGTATTAAGATTACATTAATATAAGATTACAATAACTTAATATTCCTGTATAACGTACCGTCACGGTGAATCAAACGCCCACTAATAGTAACGTGTGTATTGGAAATTATCGTAATTCCGGATTAGGAAAAGTACAGATAAGGCCCACTTTTCCCTCAAAAGGATCAATGAGTCCTCATCTGTGTGCTATAAATGAGAGATAACAAAGTGATGTTAGTGATGATGAGAGTCAATACCAACTTTGACAAGGTTTGTGAAATTTCTTGTGTAAAAACATTGTATATGTAGGCATTGCTCCTAGAGTTACTAAATGAACAGAAATTGCATCACAAAATAACATACTCAAATTCAAATTCAAATTCAAAGTCCTGAACACCATTTAAAAAGTAAAAATACATTGATCACCAAAAACAGAAAAAGAAAAGAAAGCGAACTCACCCACGTCGTGTAAATCGGAGAGAGAGATCAAACAGAGAGTGGCGGAGACGGCATTGGCGGAGAAGATAGCGAAATTGACACCGCCGTCGCGAGCGGTGGTACCAAACGGCGTCGGAGAACCCCTATACACCTCGAACCGCTCCGATTTCGGCTTCTCCTTCACCGCCACGGCAGTTTCGACCTCAGCTCCACCACCACTTTCTCTCCTCGCATTCACGATCTTCAATCGAGGAGGACCGCTTCTCTTTTGGTTTCGGAGAGTAGTAGTAGTACTTAACGCCAATCGTCGAGAAGTTTCGAGAGGATTGTTGAGAAGTTTAGGGGTACATGATAGTAAGCGTGAAGCAAATTGAGCTGTTAGCTCCATTTGGTTTGAAGCTCAGTGAAAGTGAGAGTGAGGAGGGGATAGAGGCATAGGCATCTCACATCTGATCTCAAGTCTATGGAGCTCGTTTTGAGTGAGAGAGCTATTGATATTTGATTATTTTATATATATACCTCTTTCTGCGCTTCTACCAAACTTTATGGGACCACTAGTAGTTCTTGACTTTTTGTACTTTTTTTTTTTTTTTGGGAAAAGTTTGTACTTTTTTATTTGTTAATTGGTTATGTAAGATCTTCATTGGCTAGTGCCATTACAGGGTGTCTAAGCCTCTGGTTGATAAGTTAGATTGAGGAATGTTATTTGAGTGTTTTTTATATATATAGGTGAAAAAATGTATTAAAAAGTGTGTAAGATTGTTTAAAATGTGAAAATGTTGGTTAGAGATAACTAACTAAACAGCCCTAATTGTTTTGAACTTGTCATGATTATAACTCAACTTGTTTAAAATATCCAATTATATTAGACTCACTAAATGATGACACGTGTATTCAAAATGTCCTGTTGTGTAGACCTAGGAGGGTTACATGCAATGTTTTAAATTCTGTTTTGTTCTGGTGTTTATTCTGGTGCATTTACCCATGTGTTGTGTTTTAGTCTAAATTCTGGGTTATTTCGAATGAATTCTGGTTATTTCAGTCTCCAAATTCTGGCCTATTTCGTGATATTCTAGATTGTGTTTATCTTTTTAAACATTGAAGCCCAAAGTTTATCATTTGACTCCTTTTATTCTCATATCATATTTTAAATTTTGTTTTGGTTAATTAGATATAATAATATATGAAGTTATAAAAATAGAAATTTTGTACATATGTGTGTATATATATCTAGTGCGTAATCTTGAAATGGTGCATTGAAATACAATAATACCAGAATATTCTATTGCAATTGTCAATCTAGTACAGTATCTAGACCGGAATTCAAAACCTTGGTTACATGTGTCTAAAGTGTGTAGTTGCACTGTACACTAAACTCAACATTTACCAAGTATGAACATTCCCTAGTTTCCATTTAGGGCTTAGGATTTTTCTAAAACAAATCTAAAGTATAACATGTGACAACTCATTCAAAAGCCTCTAATTCTAGTTGAACTAACCAGCTCTTGAATTAAATGATTTACTGATGTTGCTAGGGTGTTGGGTCAAACTTCTATTCATTTTGTGATTAGGGTTAGGGTTTCGTTGGTACTTTCTAATTCAAATGTTGATTTATTTGTTTCTTCCAATTTCAGTTGTATCAAACACTGATTTGACATGCTCTAAATTTTTGGGTTTGATTATTTTTTTTCATTGATGGAATAATAACCATGTTTTGATTGCATCTTTAGATATCTCGAGATGGTAATATATAAAATTTTCAAAACTTTCTGATGTAGTATTACGTATTTCCTTTGTTTGAGTTTAATGTTGCCAATGATGTTTGGTTCGTTTGGAAGACTGATTTTCAGAAATGCAATCGGGAATCTATAGTTAAACAAAATTAATTTCCATGTAGTCTAGAATGACTTAATGAAGTTATCTTATGGGACCACTGATAGGACCACCTTAAACTATCAATCTCAAACAATGGGCTAACCAATGGACTCGTGCTCACCAACGTAGGGGCAACTTAAAGGCACTCTTTCATAGAATTACAAATCACCAACAAAAAAAATGAATATAAATTTTCAAGAGAACTTGGCTCTGATATTAATTGGGGGAACCCAAGGGGAATACGAAGATTGGTTGAAGAGAGAAATATGAATGAATATGTATGAATAATTATGTTGCAAGAACAAAATGAACAGTACACTATAAACTTTGGAAATAAATATATTTTTGAAAACCTAAAAACTTACTTAATTCTTGAAAACTTTGAATTGTACTTAAAACACTAATACTTATTCAAATACTTGAAAATACTATAATGATAAGTTTTACTTATACAAGGATTGATATTGGATGGATTGATAGCTTACAAGGGAAGGCTTTTATACGGAGAGAAATTTTATTTTTTTGGCTTGAAGTAGGTTGTGTTTAAGGCTTGCCTAATATGACCGATTCATATGCCTTATTAAGGCTTACAAATACTAAGGGGGCATTTGGTTCTCCGTGATGTTACATTATGTCGTAATATTATGTTATTGTAATTTTACATTTGTAAGAAATAGAAACTTGCAGCGGAATGTAAGTAATTGGTTTTTCAGCATACCTCTCTTGGTCTAAACTGATGATCACAAAGGAGTTTTGAGATTGTTCTACGCTATCTAGAGCTAGCCTCCACGCAGACCAGCTGTCCAAACATGTTTTAAATTCTAGTTTGTGTAACCCACGAACCAAAAACGTTTTTTCGATGGTGTTGCACACTACTAGAGTGATGCAAACATAACTCACAACTTAAGAGCCTCACAACACTCTGTAAACACTATGAGAAATGCAGAATTCGTTCACTATTCAATGGGTACCATTCTTGGTGTTTATATACACACAAATCCATTAATATTGAGTGGGATAGTGGACTTAGTGGGGTAGTGTAACGGTCCAATACCATTATTCCATAACTCCTAGATATTACAATCAGAGGCAAATAGAGGGACATGCTCACATTGGGTGTCTGTCCATATTCTTTTAGTTTCTAACATCTCCCACTCATCCACTGTGGGCATGGCCCTATTATCCATCTCTCAATTTGTTTCTCAATGTGTTTATACTAGCAAATAGGTTGTGTGACCGTTGAGCACACTTGAAAAACATATTTGGGAGCACTATACTAAATCTTATACCAAGACCAGCATAGCAACATCCCTAAAGTGTCTCGTTATGCCCTAGACATATATTAACACATTGAATCAAGCATCTTTAACCCCTCTTGAGTTTAATACTCAGACTTATGCTTGATCCATCATAACTATCTAAATGTACTCACGATTATTTCGCTACCATAAGCACTATAACCTGTTGACATTGAGCACAAATATAAGGATGTGTTACAAAAATAGTCTTCCCTTTGCACCCATGTCCTTTAACTTTAGCCTAATCGCTTTCCCAGCAATGTTCCTTTAGACTGAATCCAACATGGCCATGGGTAACATGCCAAAGTAGCAGACCTCAAAACCTCAGCTTCATGACATAGTAAAAAATAACAAGGGCATAAGTAGGATCTTAATGAAAGATCCATGGGACTCACACGGTAAAGAAGCAAGGATTTATTCTCTCACCTCCGCTTTTGGTTGAACAAACACATGTAGTATGAAATACATGCTACGATGGAGCTCTCTTAAGTAAAAGCGTATGTCTTAACTCAATACACCGTACAAACCTTAGTCTAGTTGCTACTCAAGCGCCTAACTCGAGTCCTTTATTCGCTTGCTACCATAGGAATCAAATAAGGTCTTGCATCTAGCTAACCACAGGCTACATGGATCATGGGCTATCCATGTACGATCTAATCGAGATAAATATATTATAGACCTCATCTTAGTCTCAACTAAGGGGACATCTGTTTGTGTCAACCATCTATAAATGCTACATAAGCATTGAATGACACAATGTCTCATCTCTGCTCATTACTCAAGCGCTAAAGGTGATCGCTCGTGTGAATGAGACGACTTAAGTCTGTCAACATACCTTTCATACCACAGAACTCATCATATGGTATATGTGTGTGTAAACATACATATTATTAACTGAATAACATCATATGTATTTAAAACAAAATATCCCAAAAGAGTACAATAAATGGTAACTAAAAACAACATATCATCATATTCTACGTAGCCCTAAACTCCTAACATAAGCCTGAAAGACATCCCTTCCTATAGGATTTGTAAGAGGATCAACAATAATAAGACTTGTAGAAATGTGTTTTAGAACCACTTCATTATGAGCAACCATGTCTCGAATGTAGTGATATCGTATATCAATATGTTTGGTTCTACCATGATACTTAGAGTCTTTAGCATAGGCAAGTGCTGTCATGCTATCACAATGTACCGTAACAGGATTTGAGGCATCCTTGACAACCTCAAGATTTTGAAAGAACCTCCTTAACCAAACTGCTTCCTGAACAGCTACTGAACATGCTGCATACTCTACTTCCATAGTTGATAATGCTATACAAGGTTGTTTCTTGCTACTCCAAGTGATGGCGCCATTATTTAGCAAGAAAGCTTATCTAGATGTAGATTTGCATATCTAGATGTAGATTTGCATTCATCTACTCCAATCAGCATCACTATAGCCAATTATAAGCAAATCTGAACCCTGATAACAAAGGATGTAGTCCATTGTCCCTTTAAGATACCTTAATATCCTCTTGACAACTTTCCAATGAGCAAGTCTTGGATTAGATTGAAATCTGCTGACTAATCCAACAACATAACATATATCAGGCCGAGTACATATCATTGCATACATCAAGCTTCCAAATGCATTAGCATAAGGAACACAAGCCATCTTTTCTTTTTCATCTTAAGTCTTAGGACACATATCAAGGCTTAAGCTCTCATTTTTTGCAATTGGAGTATCTATGGGTTTGCAATTATGCATTTGGAAATGCTCATGAACTTTCTTAATGTAGGTTTGTTGTGATAAACCTAAAAGTTTCTTTAAGCGATCCCTCAGGATTTTAACCCCCATAATATAATCTGCCTCACCCATGTCCTTCATCTCAAAGTTAGAGGACAGCCACCCTTTTGTGGCGATAATCATCTCCATGTCATTACCAGCTAGTAATATGTCATTGACATACAATGACAAAATAATGAAACTTCCCTTGGATCGTTTTACATAGACACAATGATCTTCTTCGATCATTGTAAACCCATTACGGCTCGATGAAATCTCAAATACCACTGTCTAAATGACTGCTTTAAACCATATATGGATCGCTTAAGTTTGCACACTTTGTGCTCTTGACCTTTGGTCACAAAGCCAATAGGTTGATCCATATAGATTTCTTCATCTAGTTCTCCATTGAGAAAAGTTGTCTTAACGTCCATTTGGTATAATTCTAAATTCAAGTTTGCAACAATGGCCAGAATGAGTCAAACAGAGGCAAACCTCACAACTGGAGAAAAGGTTTCCTTATAGTCAACACCCTTCTTTTAAGTGTATCATTTTGCCACTAATTGAGCTTTATACCTTTCAATTGACCCATTCGCCTTGCATTTGATTTTAAGAACCTATTTGTTCCCAATTGCTTTACATCCTGATCTGATTAGTCCTCATAGACTCCATTTCATCATTCATTACTTTTATCCACTCATCACTAACAGAAGATGAGAGAGCCTCTTGCACAGTTTTTGGCTCATCATCATCCTGTGAAGAAATCATGAAAGCTTCCCCTCAGTCTCAAAACAACAATGAGGAACATTACCACGGTTACTTCTACATGGCTGAGGTTATTGTGGATCAACTTCTAGTGGTGTGCTCCCGCTAGGTTGTGAGTCGTTCCCACTGTCTTTAGGAGTTTCAAGAATTTCTTCCTTGTCCTCTACTAGTCTACTTAGGGTGCCTCCTTCTTGTTCCATCATTTCATAAAGAGTCAAATTCTTTTCAACCTTACCTATGTTAGAGAATTCACTTTCAATTAAATCAACATCACATGACTCCAATCCAGTCACACTTCCATCAAGTTGTTCACCTATCAACACATAGCCTTTGGAATGCTTAGAATATCTTATAAAGATACACTTCTTTCTTCTAGGCTCTAACTTCCCATATCTATGAGAAGTATTGCGAACATAACCTGTTGAACCCCATTGCCGCAAGTTATTCAAGTAAGTTTTCTTGTTGATCCATAGTTCATAAGGTATGGAAGATACCGATTTGAGGGCACTCGGTTAAGTATATAGGCCGCAGCCAAAAGTGCATCCCCCTAATACGAAATCAGTAAGTTTGCTTGCGCCATCATTGACCTAACCATCTCTAGCAGTGTTTGATTTCTCCTTTCTGCCACACCATTTTGTTGCGGTGTATGAGGCATCATTAACTGCCTTTCAATTCCCTTTTCATCACAAAGCTCCTTAAATTGCTCAGATAGATACTCACACCCATGATCAGTTCTGAGAGCCTTAATGCTCTTGTCTAATTGATTCTCAACCAATCTCATGTATTGTCTAAAGCAATCTAAAGCCTCAGAGTTATGAGAAATCAAATAGACATGACCGTAATGTATATAGTCATCTATAAATGTGATGAAGTAGAAACCTTCATGCCTTGCCCTCACATTCATTGGACCATATATATCAGAGTGGATTAGTTGCAATGGAAAAGATGCCCTTGTGGCTTTTCCAAACGGTTTTCTTTTTTACTTTCCCACAAGACAATGTTCACATATGGGCAAAGTGACCTTAGCAAGATTTCCCATAAGGCCTTCTCTAGCGAACCTAGTCATCCTCTCTTGCCCTATATGGCCAAGCCTAGCATGCCATATAATTGAATTATCAGAAGCATTGTCAGATGAAGTCAAAAAAATTGAACTATCATTATTATAATATTCAATATCTAAAATTAAAAAACCATTTGAAATAAAACCACGGCCATAATAAAATTTTCCCAAATGCAATAAAACATAATTATTCTAAAAAATAAACCGGAAACCAAGTCTTAACAAAGTAACCATGGAAAGTAAGTTCCTTCGGATCCCTGGAGCATAAAGTATGTCATGGAGTAACAGAGTATGACCACCTCACAATTCTAGCTTGTAGGTACCAATTCCAAGTATCCCCACGCTAGCTCCGTTTCCCACCTTGATGTCTCTATTGCCAACAGGAATCTGGTGGTACTCCACAAATCCCACTCTATCTCTCGCTACATATTCTGTTGCTACTTAGTCTACAGTCCACATAGGAGCAGAATTAGCAACAAGGACATGACTAGTTACAAAAACATGGTGAGATGTAGGATTACGTGTTACCTTTTTTGGCTCAGCGCAATCACAAGCAAAATTTCCTTTCTTTCCGCAATTATAACATGTCAACTTAGACTTGTCCTTCTTTGCGCGCTTTCCTCTAGCATTGCGCTTGACAAACTTAGTCTTCTTAGGTGGTGGCCCATTAGGTCTCTCTTGTCTAGGAGCGTAATCAGGTTGCTTGCATTTAGGCCTAGATGCCTTACGCAAGCTAGTCTCAGCCATGTGCACAGAACTAATCGGCTTGGCTGCTTTAAAGCACTCAGCTTCAAGTTCCAAGTGACGAGCCACATCATCAAATGTTTTGATGTTTTTATTATGTGTCAAATTTTGACACATTGTCTCCCATGAACTTGGTAGTGAACGAATCACTGCCTGGACTTGTTGTTCGTTAGTAAGATTGTTTCCAGCTAATTTGAGCTCCCGAATCATGGAGGACATCGCCCTAAGATACTGCTTCATCATATGGTCAGAGCGCATCTTCTATGAATCAAATTTCATTGTTAAGCCACGCAGTCTAGTGGCTAATGTCCTTCCATATCTTAGCCAGAGCTTTCCACATGTCTTATGCAATTGTATACTGCTCAAATTCACCAATCAAGTCATTGTACATGTTGCTCAACATTGTAAATCGCGCACACAAATCCTTCTTGCGCCAACTTTCATAGGCAGCAAGATCACGTTGGTGTTGATCAGTGCTTCCCTCATCGGGTTTACTTAACGAATGAGTTAGAGTCTCTAGGACTTCTTGCTCATTTAGCACATACTGGATTTTGTGGTGCCAAATATTGTAATTTTCACCATCCAGTTTCTCTCCTTTATTGAGATTAGCAACTATACCTTTGGAAGCCATTTCACTACAAAATTTTACAAATGGGACATTACACACACATTTCAAAATTTTTGACGTTCGATCTAAAATAAACTTAGATAATCAACACATGTTGCAAGATTGAAAATTCACTAAGCTTCTTAATCATCTCTTGCGCCACTAGTGTTTATTACTAAGATTAATTTTAATCTATTCGTGCAAAATTATGTATGGGAGATAACGCAACTCAACCATACTCCCATTATTCCATATTTCAATTCTAAACATATTTAAAAAATATATGTATTGAAAATAATTCACCAATATTAACTATTAAGCCAAACATACTATCATAATTTAAACTCATGAGAACAATTCATATAGGCATCTCATTATTTCACTAAGAAATAATTATTGCTTTGTCGCATTAAATATAATATTTATCTTTTATACCATATTTTACTAAGAAATAATAATGGAATTAAACAATTTACAAAATTAAATCAATTCCATATCATTGAAGCATATACCTTTTATGTTTCATGTGAAATAAATGCTAAGTTGAATAGTACATTTCACCTTAAAAAAACTCATTTATCAATAGGCTTAATATGCATATAATAGGAAAATCTCACAAAAGACAAAAAAAACCCAAATGTGGCTGATGGGCTTATATTTACAGTACATGCTAATAATAATAGAGTAAATACATTTAAGAAATAAACTATTGTGGGACCCTTCATTTTTATTTTTTATTTTTTCTATCTCTTTAGCACGTGATGTGCAGGTTGCCTCTTTTTTTTTTTTTTTTTGCTCTAGCCTTTTTGGCAAGTGAAACACGTGATGTGCAGGAGTGCAGGTTGTCTTCAACCTTCATCCTTTCAATTTCTTTCGGCCAAAAACACAAGTTTCAAACATGAAATTCAAAAATTTATATATTGTTCATTTCAAGTCCATTTTTAATGTACTATATACTGATTTAAAGCTTATAACATATAGATTCATAATATGAAATCATATTTTGCAAATAAAAATCATATAAGAGCAGTTTTGTCCTTAAAGTTTCAGTGTTCTAAGTTTTGTTAAACTATATCTCATGGCACACTTAGAGATTTGTTATGAAACTTAAGGTAGATATTAATACATGTAATATAAACAACATATATTAGTTTCAAGGCACGAAATGCTCAAAATCAAAACTTGCCATTGACAGAAGGTACCAGGTCAGAATTTTTAACAGCAAGTAAAGAGTTGGATAGCCTTTTGTTGAAACAAGAAATATATTGGGCTCAAAGGTCTCATATCTCTTGGCTCAAACATGGGGATAGAAATACCAAGTTTTTTTCACTCAAAAGCATCACAACGGAGACGTAGAAGTTTTATTCAGGGAATCAAGGACAAGGAGAACAACTGGGCAGAGGAGATTGATGATATTGCAGGAGTGGCAATAAACTATTTTGAGAATATGTTCAAAACAATGGGTTGTGATCAGATGGAGGATTGTATTGCTGTAGTACAACACAAGGTGACCCCACATATGGTGGAGATTTTATCTAGTGAATATAATGCAGATGAAGTGCAAATAACTTTATTCCAAATGGGACCAATGAAGTCTCTTGGACCCGATGGTATGAATGCTCTCTTTTACCAAAAATTTTGGCATATTGTTGGTGATGATGTGACTAATGTTGTGTTGCACTTTCTAAATTATGGAATTATGGATCCTGAGATTAATTACACTTACATTGTCCTTATTCCCAAGATAAAGTCCCTGAAAAAAGTGTCTGACTATAGACCTATTAGTCTAGGCAATGTCATGTACAAAATCATTTCAAAAGTTTTGGCCAACAAATTGAAGAAAATTTTACCCCAACTGATTTCCCCTACCTAAATTGCCTTTGTCTCGGGTCGACTTATTACTGATAACATTCTGGTGGCATATGAATCACCACACACTATGCATGGGCGTAAAAAGGGTAAAAAAGGGTCCCTTGTTTTGAAGCTGGATATTAGTAAAGCTTATGACCAGGTTAAGTGGGCCTTCCTTAAGAGTATAACGGTGAAGATGAGTTTTCCTGATGCTTAGATAGACTAGGTGATGTGTTGTGTATCCACCTCTTCTTTTTCTTTTAAATTAATGGTAAAGCTTATGGTAATATCATACCTTCTAGAGGGCTTCATCAAGGAGATCCCCTATCTCCTTATCTGTTTCTCTTATGTTTAGAAGGATTCACTTCCTTATTGGCAAAGGCGGAGATGGAGAATCGAATCCATGGGGTGTCTATTTGCAGAAGAGCACTTAGTATTATTCACTTCCTGTTTGCAGATGACTCTTTATTATTCTGCCAAGCCAAGCAAGAAGAAGTTAAGGTGATAATGGATACTTTGCAGTTGTATGCCAAGGCTTCTAGTCAGTGCATCGATATGGAGAAGTCTTCAATTTACTTTAGTAGTAACACAATGATGGAACAAAGGGAATGGATAAAAAATAACTTAGGTGTTAAGGAGGTGGACAGATTTGAGTCATACTTGGGACTTCCAACACTGATGGGACATTCAAAATACCAAACTTTCTCTTTTCTTAAAGTTAGAGTTTGGAAAAAAGCCACAAGGATGGAAGGGGAAGCTATTGTCAAGAGCAGGCAAGGAGGTGCTCATAAAATCTGTTGCACAATCAATACCAACCTCTACAATGGGGGTATTTCAATTACCGGTAAAGATTTGTAATGAACTCAATGCAATGTGTGCCAGATTTTGATGGGGTCAAGTTGGCAATGAAAGAAAGATTCATTGGAGGAGTTGTGACATATTATCTGCACCCAAAAAGGAGGGGGGAATGGATTTTTGCAATATTCAAAGTTTCAATTTAGCAATCATAGCTAAGCAAGGATGGAGATTGATGCAAGGGAAAGATTCATTGCTGTTTAGATGCTTCAAAGTGAAATATTTCCCTAGATGTGGCTTTTTGGAGGTGGTGGATGTTCCTAACAGCTCCTTCGTTTGGAAGAGTATTTTGGCAACCAAAGAAATTCTAGAGAGAGGGCATTGCTGGAAGGTTGGTGACAGATCAACCATTTGGGTTATAAAGGATAGATGGATCCCAAAGCACCCAACTAATAAGGTGATTTATATGGTTCCAGATGAGGAGTGGGAATGGAGAGTGGCAGAATTAATTGATTGGTCAACCCATACTTGGGACAGCCAATTCATTGAGGAGAAGTTTCACAGTGATGATGCAACTGCTATTCTCTGAATTCCACTAAGTCGGAGACATATTCAGGACTCCATCTATTGGATACACAATAGGAAGGGTGAGTACACAGTCAAATCCGGATACTAAATAGCCAGGCAAATTGTGAAGGAGGAAAATATGTAGTGGGAATGTTCCAATGCATGGATGAGTGAATCTGGGTGGAGTACGCTATGGAAACTTCATATTCCAAACAAACTTAAGATATTTGGTTGGCGAGTTTGTCATGATATATTACCCACACGTGAAAATTTGGCTCGAAAAACAATTATTAAGGACCGGACCTGTCAACTATGTACAAGAGGAGATGAATCTGCATTACATGTGTTGTGGAAGTGTAGTGTGGCCCAAGATGTGTGGGCAGGGAGTATTAGGAAGCTGCAGAAGGGAACCTATGAAGTGCGTGAGATAAGACAGTTGGTGGAGATGATGATACACAAACTAAACTTGGAGGAGATCGAGCTATTTTTTGTGCAGGCATGGCTTATATGGTCCTAGCGGAATATGGTGCTACACGGAGGGAAGTTGCAGGACCCATCTCCACTGGTTCAGAGAGTAGTAGACTTTTGAAGGAATTTAGGGAAGCACAGATTCAGTTGGTGACTTCCACGAGCGTCTCGAGAGTCTCAAAGTGGGGACCACCAGCAGCTAACGGATTCAAGCTTAACTTCAATGTAGCTATATTCCAGGATATACATGCGTCGGGGTTCGGAGCGAATATAAGAAATGAATCAGGGGAGGTAATGGCATCTATCTCAACTAAAGGCCTGGTGGTGTTTGGCAGTGAGGAAGCCGAAGTGCTTGCTTGCAGGAAGGCCGTGGAGTTTGCTGTGGACTTGGGGTTCTATATTGTGATTATTGAGGGAGATAACTGCTTTGTAATGAATGCCATCATTTCTTCTTCCAGGATGTGTACCAACCTTTCTAGACTTGGGCACTTGTACGAAGATATAGGCTGTATTATTTCGGGTCTACAGGATGTGTCATTTAGTTGTGTGAGTCATTCAGCTAATGTTGTAGCGCACTCACTAGCTAGATTCACTAGAAGTGTTGAGGATGAGGTGCTATGGTTAGAGGATATTCCTCCACCTGTACTACAAGCACTGTATGAAGATTCTAATTCTATTGAAATAAAAATTAGGTCTGCTTTCAAAAAAAATAAAAAAAACTTGCCATTGAAGGCTATGTGAGGTGCATAGAAATTCACAGCATATCTCAGAAGAATAAAACGCATTAAGAACTAATCATATATGCCTATGACATTGAGAACAACCTATAAAAGCTCTGATACCAATGTAAGAAATAGAAACTTGCAGCGGAATGTAAGTAATCGGTTATTCGACATACCTCTCTTAGCCTAAACCGATGATCACAAAGGAGTTTTGAGATTGTTCTATGCTGTTTAGAGCCAACCTCCACGTAGACCAGCTATCCAAACACGTTTTAAATTCCAGTTTGTATAACCTACGAACCAAAAACATTTTTTTGATGGTGTTGCACACTGCTAGAGTGATGCAAACATAACCCACAACTTAAGAGCCTCACAGCACTCTGTAAATACTATGAGAAATGCAGAATTTGTTCATTGTTCAATGGGTACCATTCTTGGTGTTTATATACACACAACTCCATTAATATTGAGTGGGATAGTGGACTTAATGAGATAGTGTAACGGTTCAATACTATTACTCCATAACTCCTAGATGTTACAATTTGAGGCAAATAGAGGGACATGCTCACATTGGGTGTCTGTCCATATTCTTTCAGTTTCTAACAACATTAATGTAATCTCAATACAAGAATACAATATTAAATTGTTTAGGAAGGTGATGAGATTAAGATGATGTGATATATTTTGTAATTTTAAATTATAGTAATGTTAAAAAAAATAAAATAAACCAAAAATATTAATGTCACATCATCATAATATGCATCACATCAAGGGCATATTACAGCAAACCAAACACTCCTACATGAATAGTGATGTGACATAATAACTGTTAGATATAATTTCATGATACTTCCAAAATAATTTTAGCAATAATTCTTAAGACAATGACTTGTCTTCAATAATGCTTGATATTGCCAAGATTGATTCTGTGGATGAAATGATGAAAGTCTTAATAATAATTCATGTATTATAAGTTCAATAGTGACATGAATAGTAAAAAGTGAAGAGTACAATGAACAATATTGCCTAGTGAAAAAATGAATAGTGCCACATAATAACTATTAGATATAATTTCATGATACTTCTATAGTAATTTTAGCAATAATTCTTAAGACAATGACTTGTCTTCAATAATGCTTGATTTTGCCAAGATTGATTCTGTGGATGAAATGATGAAAGTCTTAATAATAATTCATGTATTATAATTTCAATATATATAGACACACGCACAATATAATTTCAACTTTTGATATGGGTTCCATGATTATTACTTTTAATCATTAGGTGAAGACATTGATTGATTGGTGTAAACAGGGTTTGAATCTCAAATCATTTATTTAACGACAAATTTTTTTACTAATTAAGTTAATTGAAACCCACCATATATTACAAGCTTAATACATAATTAAACTGGAAAAAATAGAATTAAACTAGTATTGGAGCAACCATATATTACAATAGTTATACACATAAATTGATAGAGAAAGTACATATATTACATTACAAGCTTAATACATAATTAAACTAGTCTAGGAGTAATTAATCCTTAGACATCCCATATATCCATATAAATTAAAATTCGAAGAGAAAGTCCATATATTACAAGCTTAATACATAAATAAACTTGTTTAGGAATAACTAATCCTGAGGCTTCCCATAAATACACAAAATATTAGATGAAGGGCAAGTTCAAAAGACACATAAACTATTAACACACTTATTAGCTTCATGATATACGTGTTGAATTGAGACCTACAAAGCTCTGGTGAGGACGTTCCTACAATCAAGAAAATAATACATTAATCCCATAAAAAAAATAATACATTAATATCCAAACTTGTTTTTGTAGTCCTTTTTCAAAGTTTTACTTTTTTTTTTTACACAAATTTATTCTTTAAACAAAATAACCGAATGAAATAGACTCACTCAAACACACCACTAACAATCATAGAAAAAAAAAAAGAGACAAAAAAAATGTGTTTTTCATTTGCCGTTCAATTATTTGTGCTGGCCTTGAAAACATTGCTTAAAACTCAAATTATGTAGCACTAAACTGCCAATAAGCAACATCTTTTATATGTAAAGTAAACCAGGAACTTACTTTTTTATTTTATTATTTTACTATTTATTTTTTATCAAAGCTAAGCTAAAATTCCTTATAAGAGATTCATATGATAAAATCTAGTACCATAAACCATTACACAACTTAAGATTTCTTACCACCTTGGCGTGTAATGGCTAGTCAACAACTGTCCACATTAGGCCATTCGGGAAAATCCAGTGGCAAACCTCAATCCGACCCGGAGCCGACCCTAGAGCCAAGAAAACTTCATGAGTCGGGTTCCAACCCGATGTATTCATGTGACAGATGGCGACACCGTTATTGATCTTAGCCTTAGAATTCGGATCAAGTATATCCACTTGGTAGACCCGAACCTTTGGAATCGAATGACAGTAATAAAGAAGGTAGGGAAACAAGAGTTGATGAGAAGAGACTGAGTTCGTGACTTTCCCACCGTTGATCCTTTCAATTGATCCAATCATTATACTCTGCTTTGACCCATTTACATTCTTCGTCGTTAGAATGTCAATGTCTCAACCCAACACTGAAACTGCAAAGTCGATCATGTCCTCAGCCGAGGACATGCACTACTTGGTCTCGCCGGGGAACAGAGCCCTCTTGCACATACTCAAGGACTCAACTATCATAGTCTCCATTGTCGAATTATCGCCCGCATGAAAAATGTGCTTCAGCTTAGAGACTTTCAACGTGGAAAATGGTTGTTTTGACGAAATCGACCGAGGTAGAAATGACCTTTTAGGAAATTTATCGTTAATGTCCGGCATTGGTATCACCTTCCCTTTCTTTAACATTGACTCCCGAAAGAATATGCCTGGCCCAACCCATTTTTTTTGCTTGGTGAATTCGCTGGAGCCACCCTTGGTGCCGATAGAGTTGACATAGACTTTTTGGCCAACCACTGCACTGCAACCGTAATTGTAATTATTAAAGAGTCCACGTGATTTGTCAAACATTAGTGGTAATGAATTGGGGAAGCAGAGGAGGTTTGCGGAGGCACAAAAGGCTGAGAGCCGAGAGGAGAGAGCGTTTTGGGTGGCGAGTTTGGAGAAACTGTCTGACTCAACTGCGCTCAATGGGAACGCCTTGGATAGGAGAAAGATTGGCTTGGCATGGTTATTTTGGATCTCTTTGTTCCAATACCATATCAGATAATGGTTTAGCAATTGAGATTTTTTTCTCTCCCCAGTAGGAGCTCTCTCTCTCACCTAACCACAGTCGAGCCTTCTCTCCTTGACCCCCTTACAGGGCTCTTTATCAGGCTTATGCCTAATTCTCCTTCCTCGGCACTAAGATGGATCATTTACTTGTAGAGGGCCTTCTCAACCTTTGCCTCACCAAAGAGGAAGAGGAGGAAATAACCATCACAACCAAGAGCAGAGCGGATCTATTAGAGGAGTGTGCGCTGAGCCTCTTTGGCAGCTTACTCACTGATAGACACTAGAATCTGAGAGCTTTAAAAAGCACATTAAAATCAGCTTGGAAAATGGGTTCCGATTTGCAGATTGTGGAGGTAGGAAATAACGTATTGCAGTTCAAGTTTAATTTGGAGTATCAATTGCAATGGGTTAAACGAAATGGGCCTTGGAATTTCAACAACAATCTACTATTGCTGTGTAGATGGAGGAAAGGTTTGTCAGCTTCAAATATTATCTTCATTCACTCTCCATTTTGGGTCCAGATCTGGGATCTACCCTTTGAACATATGTCTATGGAAGTGGGTAGAGAACTTGGCAACAGCTTGGGAAAATTCATTGAATCAGATCGAAGAACAGGGCATTCAGACCAAGCAAAATTCATGAGGATTGTGGTGGATCTTCAATTAGATAAACCACTGAGAAGAGGGGAAAAGTTGCAAATGTTGATGGAGAAAAATTTTGGGTAAGCTTCAAATATGAGATGCTACTCACTTTCTGTTACCTCTGTGGTCGGTTGGGGCATGACGACAAGCATTGCCTGGAGTGCACCAATCATCAGAACTCTCCTTGACAATATGGTGATTGGATTTGAGCATATGGAAATTTAAGGACCACGGTGGATAGATCAAAGTCCACCAGCAGTGATGGCGGCGAAGACGGTGAATATGTAGCGCGAAGGGAAGTCCACACCCACACAGTGGAAAGAAATTCCTCCACTTCAATGATGGATGTTGGGTGCGGCAGCACAGATGGACATGGAAAAAAATGAAGGAAAGAATAGAGATGTTTCGGGGAAAACTAGCGCCGCTGGATCGGAGAAGAAGACTTGTGAAAAAACTCTAATGGGATGCGATAACCCTACACGTACGAGCAAGCATGCTGCGAATACTACAACGGCATGTGCTGAGACCAGCGTGCCTCCCATAGTGCTCCCACATGACTCCGGATTAATGAAACAAGCTTATGACGCACTATTAATGGTGGGCCTGACAGCCCATGATGAAAAGGAGTATATGGAGGCCTCTAGCCCCTTTAAGCCCATCTCTTTGTCAACAAACACAGATAAAGAAAAACCGGAAACTAAGGAAGCAAACACAAGCCCAGTACGGGGAAAAAAACTAAAGGCAAAAGTCCAAATAAAAAAATTGGCTAAGGAGAAGGGGAAAGGAAAGGGCCCAGACTCTGAAGCTCAGTTCCTATTAGTTGGCACTAAACATGATGGAAAGCTTATTTTTGAAGACAATGAGGAGGATTCCAGAACAAAGAAAAGATGCACCAAGTCAGGTATTTCCTAACTAACCCTTGATGAGAGATCGGCGGTGGCTGCTGTGCAGCACCGCCGAGAGCAATGAATCCCTTTAGTTGGAATTGTCGGGAGCTTCGGAACCCTCGGTTAGTCAGAGCGCTGCATGACATTGTGCAACGTTGGAAGCCCAAAATTGTCTTTCTCATGGAGACAAAATCGAAAGTTAAGCGTATGGAGAAAATAAAAAACAGAGTCGGCTTTGCAAATGGACTCATTGTACCCAGTCAGGGCAGAAGTGGTGGTGTTGCTTTATTTTGGACACGTGAAATTAATCTGGAAATTAAAAGCTTCTCTGGGAACCACATCAATGCCATTGTTAGGGAGGCAGATAACAATTCTATGTGGAGAATCACTGGCTTCTACAGCCACCTGGAAACACACAAAAGGTACAAATCTTGGCACCTTCTCTCTTTTTTACATAGTCAGTTCCAACTCCCATGGCTATGCCTGGGAGATTTTAATGAGATATTATCAATGCATGAAAAGGCTGGGGGTTTTGCTCGTTCACAGCAACAAATGGATGGCTATAGAAATGTTGTGAATTTTTGTGGTTTCTCAGACTTAGGCTATTGTGGGACTGATTTTACTTGGTGCAACATGCAAGACAATGAGCACAAAATTCAACTGAGGCTTGACAGAGCTTTAGCAACCCCTGAGTGAATAGTGAAATTTGAAGGAATGAGAGTCTATCACTTAGTGGACTCCACCTCTGATCACTGTGCACTGCTTCTCACTACTTCTCCACCCCATAAATCACCTCACGTCAAACGTTTCCATTTTGAGGCCCTATGGACAAAAAATGAGGACTGCAGAGAAATCATTGAATCTTCTTGGGGGATGGGGATTGATTTGAGCACAACTGAAGGCATAATGGAGAACTTAAAACTCTGTGCCTCTGAACTTTCCAGCTGGAGCTCCTCTGTGTACGGGCACATACCAAAGAAAATTCAATCCAAGCAAAATGCCCTGAACCATCTCACGCAACAGGATAAAGATGGAGAGCTGGGCTCAGAAATCAAAACTCTCCGAAGAGAGTTAAATGAACTTCTTGATGAGGAGAAGCTGTATTGGGGTCAGAGAGCTAAAGCACATTGGCTCAAAGAGGGGGACAGAGACACTAAATTCTTCCATGCTCACGCTTCAGAAAAGAGAAAACAAAACGCAATCTTGGGGATTTGGGATGAATACGGTAGATGGTGTGAGGAGAAGGAAAGTATTGCTTAGGTTGCTATTGCTTATTTTGAAAACATCTATACCACTGCTTGCCCCACTCAGGTCGAAGATGTAGTGGCGGCCATTCCCACCAGGGTGTCAGAGGATATGAATGAAAGTTTAACTCATGTCTTCACTAGAGAAGAAGTAGCCACGACCCTCAAACAAATTCACCCAACCAAAGCACCGGGACTCGACGGTATGTCCGCTATTTTTTATCAAAAATACTGGAACATTGTGGGAAGTAGTGTAACTAATATGGTCTCAAATGTTCTCAACAACAACCTGCCAATATCTGAAATTAACAAAACCAACATCTCCCTAATCCCAAAAAAGAACAACCCCACAAATATGATTGAATTCCGACCTATAAGCTTATGCTGTAATCTACAAGCTCATTTCTAAGACCCTTGCCAATAGGCTCAAAACCTTTCTCCCCCTCATCATCTCAAAGAATCAAAGTGCGTTCACCTCGGATCGCCTTATCACAGACAATGTGTTGGTGGCCTTTGAACTTATGCACTTCCTAAATCACAAAACAATTGGAAAGGAGGGCTTTATGGCAATCAAGCTGATATGAGCAAGGCTTTTGACATGGTCGAATGGTGCTTCATTAAGAGGGTCATGGAAAAACTTGGTTTTTGCTTAAAATGGGTGAATCTCATCATGCAATGCATCACATCAGTTTCCTATTCAGTCCTCATAAATGGGGCTGCTTATGGAACCATCAAGCCTTCTAGAGGCCTTCGACAGGGAGATCCCCTCTCTCCTAGCCTGTTCCTCCTTTGTGCCAAGGGTCTCTCAGCTATCATTCATGAGGCTGTTAGGAATCACTCTCTCACGGGCATCTCTATTTGTAGAAGCAGCCCTAGTGTCACTCACCTTTTCTTTGCTGACAACAGCATCCTCTTTTGTAAGGTAAATCCAGATGGATGCCAAGAGCTTAAACTAATTCTTCAGAAGTATGAGGATGCCTCAGGTCAGAAAATAAACACCGACAAATCCTCGATTTTCTTTAGCACAAACACCATCCAGAATACTAAGGATGCAATCTTTTCCATTTTGGGGCCGATGAATGATGCAAGACACACCAAGTATCTTGGTCTTCCATCCTTCATTGGGAGATAAAAAAAGCAGGGTTTTTTTACTTTTAAGGAACGGGTGGGACAAAAGCTAGCTGGTTGGAAGGGCAAGCTTCTTTCTATGGGGGGCAAGGAAATTCTTATTTAAGCAGTTGCCCAAGCAATCCCCACAGGTTCTTGAGAGCATGATGAGGAGTTTTTGGTGGGGCCAAAAGCATCAAGAAGCAAAGACGGCTTGGGTTAGTTGGAAGCAAATGTGCTTTTCGAAGTCAAGAGGGGGGTATGGGCTTCTGGAACCTACAGGCCTTCAACCTTCTATGTTGGCGAAACAAGCTTGGAGAATCCTTACCAATCCAAGCTCCTTTATTGCACGTCTTCTTAAGGCAAGATATTTTCCCACTGGTGACATCCTTAGTGCAATGCTTGGCTCCTTCCCATCCTACTCTTGGAGAAGCATTTTCAATAGCCTGGGTGTTATTAGAAAGGGTACCCGGTGGCATGTGGGCAATGGAAAATAAATTCATATATGGGACGACAAATGGCTCCCTACTCCATCCACTCACAAAGTCATCTCCCCTCCCATTAGCCTTCCAATCTATCCAATGGTGTCTTCTCTCATTGATCCGGCTACAAAATGGTGGAGAACTGAAATGATTAGATCCGCCTTTCTTCCCTTTAAAGCTGATGCAATTCTAAAAATTCCCTTTAGCCGTAGTTTGCCTGATGATAAACTAATCTAGATGGGGAACAATCGGGGCGAGTTCACTGTAAAAAGTGCGTATCATATTGCCCATTACCTGGTTGAAACAAAGGAAGAGGTGGAAAGCTCCAATGGGGACCCATTCAAGGCCTTTTGGAAGAACTTGTGGCGCCTCAAACTTCTTGCCAAAGTTAAGATCTTTGCGTGAAGGGCTTCTGTCAACGGTCTGCCAACTATGGAAAAGGTTTGCTCTCGTGGCATTTCTACTAGTACTGAATGTCCTATTTGTGGCATGGAATTAGAAACTGCCCATCATGCTTTGCTTCTTTGTGATTTTGCTAATCTGGTTTGGAATTGCTTGTCTGACGTGCCGTAAATGATCGTAAGAAATAAATGGACATTCCATGACTCAGCCATGTACATCTTAGTCCATAAGCCTTCCCATGATCTGGAGCTATTCCTCACCGCTGCATGGGCAATTTGGTTCAACAGAAACAAAGTCATCCATGAAGATAAGTGCTCTTCTCCCTCCTAGGTCTGGTAGATGGCAAAAAATTTAATTGAAGAATTCAATGAAGCGGCATCTACAGATTTATACACTCCCAGACCATCCCACTTGTACAACTAGTCCCCTCCCCCACCTGGTGTCTTCAAAATCAAAGTTGATGGGTCTTCATCTGATCTTGAGGAGTCATCCAGCATAGGAGTCATCATTAGAGATTGCAAAGGCCAAACAGTTGCTGCCTTTTGCAAGCCCTTTCAGTCCCATTTCACGGCTGAGCTGGTGGAGGTGTTAGCATTGGAGCAGGGTATATTACTTGCTCAGGAGTTACAACTCTCTCGGGTTATGTTTAAAAGTGATGCTCTCACAGTGATCAATGCCATCAATGACTCTGCATTTGGGACTCCTTATAGGCACATCATCCAGGACATCTCTTATGCTCAATCATCTTTTGTTTTCTGCTCTTTCAGGCACCTCAACTGGGCCTTTAACTTTGCAGCCCACGAGCTGGCATAATTTGCCCATACAAATAGTTCTATCCATTTGTGGAAAAGGGTTACCCCTTCTTTTTTAGAACCACTTGTACAAGCTGATATGCTACACTAACCTGCTTGGCAGGCTTTCCTATTGTATTTCCTTTTAATTGCAATGCAATTTAAGTTCCCTTTCCAAAAAATACCGTATCAGATAGGTTTTCGAGGTGAATAGGTTTTTATTGGTGGAACCAACCTGTATTAACACAAAAGGAAAAGTGTATGAATGTATGATAAAGTAGGGGCAGATCAGGATTTTAAGTTAGCGGGACAGAGTATAAAGAAAAAAAAAAAAACTTCAAATATGCATATATATATATATATATATATAGAATTAAAAAATTATAAATATTCAAAATCGTTGTTTCTAAATATATTAAGAAGTAATCATTTACCAACAAAGACAAAAACCAAAAACAAAAAAAAAAAAATAATGTTTTTTTTAATACTAGGTTGGCTAGGATTTTTTTTTGGTTAAAGTTAGAGTATTCACAGTGGTGGTACTATAAATTTTAGCTTTTAACCCCTCAAAAAGCTCCTTTATCTATTTTACCATTTCACTTTACAATACATCCAATATCAAAGTTCTATTTTTTTTTATCACTTCATCTAAAATGATATAAAAAACTTATTAAAATAATAAAAGAAGGGAAAGAATTTGAGTATTTTTAATAGAAGGAAGAGATATAATCTCAATACAAAAGGTTTTCAAGGTTAATAGATTTTTACTGGTGGAACCAACCTGTATTAACATAAAAGGAAAAGTGTATGAATGTATGATAAAGCAGGGGCGGATCAGGATTTTAAACTAGCGGGGCGGAGTATAAAGAAAAAAAAAACTTCAAATAGGCATATATATATATAGAATTAAAAAATTATAAATATTCAAAATCGTTGTTTCTAAATACATTAAGATGTAATCATTTACCAACAAAGACAGAAACCAAAAACAAAAAACAAAATAATGTTTTTGTTTTATACTAGGCTGGCTAGGATTTTTTATTTTTTTTGGTTAAAGTTAGAGCATTCACAGTAGTGGTACTATAAATTTTAGCTTTTAACCCCTCAAAAAGCTTCTTTATCTATTTTACCATCTCACTTTACAACACATCCAATATCAAAGTTCTATTTTTTTTTTATCACTTCATCTATAATGATATAAACAACTTATTAAAATAATAAAAGAAGAGAAAGAATTTGAGTATTTTTAATAGAAGGAAGATATATAATCTTAATACAAAAGGTTTTTGAGGTGAATAGGTTTTTACTGGTGGAACCAACCTCTATTAACACAAAAGAAAAAGTGTATGAATGTATGATAAAGCAGGGGCAGATCAAGATTTTAAACTAGCTGGGCGGAGTATAAAGAAAAAAAAAACTTCAAATACGAATATATATATATATATATATATATATATATAAAATTAAAAAATTATAAATATTCAAAATCGTTGTTTCTAAATACATTAAGATGTAATCATTTACCAACAAAGACAACCAAAAACCAAAAACAAAATAATGTTTTTTTTAATACTAGGCTGGCTAGGATTTATTATTATTATTATTAAAGTTAGAGCATTCACAGTGGTGGTACTATAAATTTTAGCTTTTAACCTCTCAAAAAGCTCATTTATCTATTTTACCATCTCACTTTACAATACATCCAATATCAAAGTTCTATTTTTTTTTTTTTATCACTTCATCTAAAATGATATAAACAACTTATTAAAATAATAAAAGAAGATGAAGAATTTGAGTATTTTTAATAGAAGGAAGAGATATAATCTTAATAAAATATTGTATTTTATTTTTAATAACTTGCTACAGTCAACTGATATTTATACCAGTTTATTATGGTTGTAAAAAATTTAACTTTAACTTCTCCAATAACAAATAATTTTTTGGTTTTTTAGTGGTATAATAATTTTTTATGCCAAAATACAGTTACTATTGTGAATATTATTATTATTTTTGTTAAGTTTTTGGGTTTAATAGTTACTATTTGGACGAGGCTAACTAGGTTTATTGAGTACCTAAGGTTTTGAAAGAAAGACCCAACTACGGAAAGTAAACATATGATAATTATAAAAAAAATAATTTTTGAACCTAGGGGGGCCTGGGCCCTCTTGGGCCCCACCTGGGTCCATCCCTACGATAAAGACAACGTGGAAACCGGAAACAAAATGAGGATGATACATAGAGTCGGGTTTAGTTAAACGTTTTGAGAACCCAAAACTCTGTTACAATATTTGGAGAGAATAAATAAATAAAATTTTGGTTGCTAAGACACTCCGAAACATTTACAATCGAAAAATAAGAAACCAACAATAACTTCCAAACAATTTAAAATACCTGGTAAGACGCAACAACTTCTAATCATGGGACTCATTTTTCACATCATATATGTTGTCCCAAACACTAGGACACAAGTAAAGCAAGTTAACTATTGGACTCATACTACCAAGAATGATACAAACACTACTCTTACTGCCAGCGACTCTAGTAAACATATAGACTTTAAAATAACAAACATCTATAACGCATTGACTCAACACAATTAACGGGAAACATTATACTACTTCCACATGATCTATTAGCTCAAATTCATGTACGTGTCAGAGAGTGAGAGCGCTTAGACTGTTAGAGTGCTTACAGTGAGAGATGAGAGAAAGATAAAAAGGAGGAGAGAAGTCATGGGGCTGAGTTTTGTGTGCATCATTTTTTTTTTTTTTCTTAGAACGTTGGTGGGTTTGTAGGGTTATTGTAGGCGGAAATTTATAGAAGTATGAAGAGAGAGAGAGAGAGAGAGAGAGAGAAGATATTTTCGAGAGAGAGAGACAGAGAAACCATACAAATCATGCACTGCACAACATGAATGATAATATGATAATGACCCGGGATTTGTCACCCCGGCACACCAAATTTGATCCGTTAAATGACTAATGATATGTGCAGAAAGATTGTCCACATGTTTTTTTTTTTTACAAAATTCTTAATATTAGAAATTTTACTGTAAAAGATATATAAATGAAAAATGTAGCTCCTAAAAGCCCCTAATGATGAACTTACAACTCATGCAGAACATCGCAAAGTAACAAAGATTAGTACGTAGGATCTTATCTACGATGAACAAGATGATAGATATATGTCGGTCATGTTGCCGCTTGGTCCTTAATTGCAAATCACTCACTTATTTCTGGGTCCCCTCAAAAAATTGGCTAGACTAAGATTAATTTTAATTTGATGTTGCAGTCAGACCCCACTCTTCCTTCATAGCAGAAGTATGCCGTATTGAGTTTGGAGACGTGGTCTCTGCCCATTCGACCGCTTCTCTCCTGGTTATCCAACACTAGGAGAAGTCCAATCTGCTTTCCAAGCCATTAAACAAGTAGAGTACTGTTCTATAATTAATCAAGCTCCAATATTTAATTTTTTGAAGGGGATTCCAAAGGTGTCATTGAAGCTTTGTTGGATCTACACTCCTCCCCAACTTGTTTTCTTCCTTTTTCACCGAATTAATTTAAGGAATCTTTGTCCTCCCTCTTTGTTGGGATTTCATTTTCATTTCTCGGAACAAATGTTTTTTGTCTCGAAATGTAACCCGATGGGCTGCCCTTTCGTAATTAGGATTGACCAATCTCCATTTGCTCCCTTCCTTCTTAGGTGCTAGATCAAGAAGTTGGATATGGTTTAGGGCTATTCATAACAAAAAAAGAGTAGGATGTTATCTACACTATATTTCACAAAATGAGGGTGAGAACTGAGAACAATGAAAAGAAAAAGTAGAAAAGGAGAAGGAATGAAAGAGAGATTTTTTTTTTCATCCCTCGTGTTGTTTGGTTAGTAGGGAAAAATGCTAGAAAATAATTTATGTAATGGATCATATTTTTAATTAAAATTAAAATATTTTGTTTCACACTCTCAATTTTCATCCAAAATGGAAGGAAAGGGAATGGTAGATTTGAGGGAAAGAAAATCCTTCCATTTTCTTTGCCTTTCCATCACTTCTACCCAACCAAATTAGGAGAAAAATTATTTGTTGCCTTCCTTTTTTTCCTTTCACTTATATTGCTAGTCTAATTTAGCAAATCAAACTTTTTAATTGAACATCATTTAATGTGTTGTTCTTCAAATAAAAAGTACAAGTTTTGAAAACTACCCTAATTTACTTACACTTTAGTGAAAGAATGATATTGATCTTTTAAATAAATTAAATGATATATAAAATTTTGACTTTTGGTTATGTCACATAAGTTTTTGAAATCTCACAATTTTATATGACATTATTCTAATATATATATATATATATATATATATATATATATATATTTTGTCCTAAACTTTGCATGAAGTTCACTTTTCGTCTTAAACTTTAAAAGGGTTTATTTTTTCACTAAAATTTTAAAAACATTTCACTCTATATCCTTTTGTCAACTTTCGTTAACTTTTATCTTAAGTAATTCCAATAAGGATATCTACAATTTGAATTCTTCAACCCCATTGTACTGGTTAAATTATCAAATAATAAGTCGTTATATTGTAATATCTAGAGATATTATATTTTTGTTGTTCACTTCTCTTCAAGAATTTGTTTTAAGTAAACTATTTAATCTGTGTTTTATGTCCATCAAATAAAATCACTTTCATTTACTTGCTATATTAAAACATAGAAATTACCTTTATTGGAAATAAAAGGGTTTAGATAGAAAATGGGCATCACTTTGCTGCTACTTATTCAAAAAAAAGCAAGAAAAAAAAGCTCCACAATGGTAAGGTACTACATTTGTTTAATTAGAACTTTGAACAAATTTTGATTTGGGGACTTAGGAATTTTGTTGCAATGGGGGGTGCAATCATTGTGGCGGTGGAGGAGCGATGCTTTAGCCATTGATGATTTAGCTTTGGGGATTTAGGGTTACACAGACTTTGTTTTGGAGAGAGGAGTTGCTATGCTGGAGAGAGCGAGAGAATTTTGTTGTTATTTGATTGGGAAAAAGGGTTTTTGGTCTTTTAACATTGTGTCACTTAAGCAAAACTCACATACAATTCATGTGCTATAAATTTCTGTCAAACATAACAGTAAAATTAACACATGGTGCAAAATGTAATAAGGGTCATAGTTTAGAGTGTAAAATGTGTATTCGAATAGTTTATGGTGCAAAGTGTAATTTAGAGTAGTTTTAGGGTAGTAAAATATAATTTCTCCTAATAGAAATCAGAAATTGTTTACATTAAAAAAAAAAAAAAAAATTTAGACATGAAAGTAGGGCATGTGGCACCAAATAATTGGCCATTACATGGAGGAGAAATCACTCTTTTCCTCCATTTTTTTTTTCTTTTTAAAATCTTTTCCCAAACAAAAACCTCATTTTCTTACCATTTCTCATCAACCACACAAACATTGCCAAGCCTCTCCTCTACAGGTTCTTCGATACTAACACTCAAGAATCAAGATAGTTGGTGTCACACTCGAACATCTCCATCATGTTAGTCAATTACAGGGCGGGGGGATCATCATCTTAGCAAGTGGCAAAGCTACGGCCGAGAGGGGATCCATCATCTTAGCCTTAGGGAATCCTAGCAATAAGTTGGCAAAACTATGGGCTAGGGAAATTGACCCCATACAAGGGCGGAACTACAGCCAAGGGTGGGGGCCATGGCCCCTCACCCCCCCCCCCCCCCCACCACCCCCCGGTCCTTTTTAAATATATATATATATATATATATACATATATATATTTATAATGATTAAACATTTTAAAAGATAACCTATAAAAATAGGGTTACGTTCCCCAGGCAAATTTTCCAGCTCCGCCCTGAGACCCTCTACTTTTAAATTTCTTATTAAATATAGTAGCAATTTTATAAATCAAATAAAAATTTACTTAATAACTCCTTAAATCTTTGAATATTTTTTTATGGAACTAAAAATTTTGAATTAGTCGAGAAATATCCAATAAAAGAGTTTAATTGGTATAAAAATAAAAAAAAAGGAAATCAAATATGTGTGTGTGGGGGGGGGGGGGGGGAATGAGTGGATTGAGGGAAAAAAAATTTAACCAATCTACCTTTGGCGGGTTAGAAATATTCCAAACCACCGTCAATCCACCAAATTACAAAAAATGTGGGTCAATTAAAAATTTGGGCAGTTTCAACTTGGTGAATTGGGTGAGTTAGACATGTCACATGTGTACAATGTGTGCACTAATAATTACCCTTTATCTCTTTACCAATTCAATTTAATTATAATTATAGTATATATGATGTTTGTTTATCGTACTACCGTTTGATCATCTTTTTTGTTTTATCTATATTTTGCCTACATTATATATCTTGTTCTCTTTCCTTCTATTGTTTTTTGTGCTTGTCTTTTTATTATCAACCACGCAAGTGTTTCTTTCACTGGTTATGATGGCATGATAATGCATGGAGCCAGAGCCCCACTTATACAAAGACAAAGAAGGTGGTAGTTCTCACTTCTCACTCTCAGTAACCAGTTGTGTAATACATTCCACTCATCTGTGATCCAGTTTATGTACGACTAAACCACTGACTGGTCGAGAGGGTATGGCAACAGAAGGATAGGCTGTTTAGAATTATATTAATTGTCTCTTGTTTGATGTGATTAACGGTGGTTTGATGCCTTATGTTTGTTGAATTTTTAGCATGACTCATTTATGGATAAATAAGAGAATTCTAGAGATAACTCAATAGTTGATCCAACCAACACTTCATCTTGAAATATAATGAACATACAATAAAGATAATAACCCAGAGGAATGAAGAGTTTATCTTCTAGACTTACAATTATTTTCCTACAACCTTATTATCAAATGGTTGCTATTGCAATATTGCATGGGTCCATGCTTAAAATGGCACAGGATCAATAAGCAACGAAGTTACGAAATCTTTGAGCACAATTCCAGCATGTGTGTAGCTATCTTCATCCTTGTATAGGACATCAATCACACGTGCAAGATTGAGAATTCGCGTTAGAATTGGCGTGGGGACAGTAATTGGGTAGAGGCACTCTTTGTTGATGTCCTTCCATGCATCTGTAACTTGTTTGCAAAATTCATTGATTGCTTCTTCTTCTGTACCACCATGTTCTGCCATGTAACATTCAACAGCTGACGCAACGTGCCCTCTCTTTTGCTCAAACTACAAAAGTATTGAATCACTACGTTAGAATGAAAAATATTTAAATAATCAAATTAGGCTTTCAATTATAGCTATTATTATACACAAATAACATATTACACCTTATGTGAGACTATGTCATCCCTGAGTCTGCAAACCACTGCAGAAGCTCTGACCATTTTAGGATCGCTGAACAACCACTCGAATGAATCTTTTGTAACAATGTCTCCCATTCCAACCAACGATGTTGTTGCTAACATTGAATACCCAGAGGTAACAAGTGCAATGCGCATATATTCATCCATTGTTGGTATATGTTTTTGGTGGAACCATTTGGCTTCATGAAAGTAAGCTCTAACTTGATTCTTCATCTGAGACAACGAGCAGTTTGCAATTACGTTAACTAAATTTTCTACATAGTCATCAACATTTTTTTTTTCTTTTCATTGTTGTGAGGGTTTCGTCTAATGTATCATAATATTCTAAATTTATATATATGGTGCTTACTGCTTCAATTGCATATTTGACGCGGTATGATTTTGCTTCACCTATTTTTTCTTCCATTTCATAATAAACGTCTAGGAGTGCCTGGTAACACACTTTCATGTACTCTGGAAGTTGATCAATGACACTAATGTCCCACCTGTAATGTTGGTAGACTATCTATGTCAATTGATTTAACAAAATAATGTAAACCATAAGAAAAATAAGCAATTACAATAAATTGTGAATACAACTTAGATAGCTAAAATAAAAAAGAGTGTGAATTAATTTCAACCTCTCAACTGCTTCAGTAAAGAGCTCAACCTCTTCAAGTGTGCCATAAACGTCATAGATGTCGTCGATAGTTGAGGTCATTGCTGTCACTTTGGTTAATATTCTCCTAGCAAAGCAATATTCTGGCTCAAAGTACACGCCCAATATCCAAAAGTAGCACTCAATCACTCTATCTCTAATAAAGGGTAGCTTCCTCGAAAAGTTCAAGTCCTTCCACCACCTAATACAAATACAATTTAATAGAATCATGCGTGTTGTAAACATACAGTGATGTTCAAGCTTATAACTATTAACTTGCTACTCTTAACATATCTTAATCACTAACCTTGCAATGTCGACAAGTTCTTTCTGGTGTTGTTTCTGTAATAAGTTGAAATCTAACTTTGCAAAGGTAAGAAGAAATTTATCATGTGAAGGGTCTTCTTGGTAGATAGAAAAATATTGTCTTGCCTCTAATCTTGGCAGTCCTTTACGGATAGGCTGCTTTAAGGCATGTCTTACTTCTGCTGCAAGAGGAGGGCTCAAGCGAGATACTGCAGACTCAAGTTGTGCGGCAGTGAACAAAAGAGCTTCATCTAGTATATCTTCACCGTGGACCCTAAGATGCGTGGCTTCATACAAACTTAACATTCCACGCACATCACTAGTTAGTGATTCCTTGAAATTCCCATTGGTGTCCTTGAACTTGGAGAACTTGTCTACCACATTATGCATCACATAAAATGAGTGGAATGATATAAAATTTATGTGGTTGATATGCTTGATCTCATTTAAGGGTATGTTCAACGTTAAATGTGAAGATTGAGGCTCCTTATAAATTCGAAAATTGTATAAACAGAACAAGGCAGGCTATCACTTTTAGAAGAGTATAAAAAATAAAATAAAAAATAAAAAACCCTTACCACATGAAATGTAGTAACCTTGTTGTCTAAGTAAGCGAAATTGGAGTGCAACATTATAAAGGTCATCTGCATTTTCTTGGTCATCACGATCATAAAGTGTCCTATGTAGTTGTTGCAAAGTTTTTTCAATCTCATTTTCATAGTGGTAAGACACACCCAAGCGCTGGAGTAGATCAATCAATTTTAGTTTTTGTGAGGGCTCCTCAACTGGAGATGTTAGCATTCTCCTCACCTCTTCCTTCTTTTCCTGAACTTGTAGCTTCAAATTGTCCTCAATTTCCTACACAAACAATTAAATCAATGAATAACATATGCATTTGTATCATCAATGAATAACATATGCATCTGTATCATCAGTTGAAGATGATATGTTGAAATAAAAAGTAGACGTTTTGTTATGAATGGATCTTTTACACCCAATTTTAAGTGACGTTAAGGCTTAATTGAGTTGGTTTTGAGGTTGCGTAATTGAAACAACAAAAATATGCGCAACTGTACATTTGCACAGGCATGAAAACACGCAGGCTGTGTACACGCACACACTCAAAGGGGCAGCTTACCAAGAACTCGGGAGCATATGTGAGGAAGCGGTCACCCCAAATGCTGGGATGAAAATTGGCTGATCGACGATTAATTTCCGGCATATCAGTTTTGGTTGGGGCAGCTACTGCAGAAACTTGAGAATACATTTTCTCTCTACCAAATATTCTAAGGGACCTGGCTAGCTAGCGTCAAAATGTGACACCTTTAGTGTGCTTCAGGCAAGGCAAGTATGATAGAAAGAGGTTATGTGCTCACGTATTTATAGCTATGATTAATAGCTTATGCGTTAGAATCTCCCACCTCATGAATCACATTGTGAAAACAAGAAGTTTGGCAGTACCTGTGGGCTGTGGCTAGGCCACACGTCCATATTTCATTTTTCAAATTTCATTTTCATCCTTCCAGTAATTATATCTATAAAAATTTAATCATTTTAAGTTTCTGGAAGGTAAATGAACATGAATAGCTTGGAGTCATGTCCTTCGAAAAAAATCATACTGATCTATCTGACCATAATGCTCTTTCAGATTAGCATTGTCTGAGAGCTCCTTGTAATACCCTGCGAATTTCTTGCTTTTCAATTACTTTATTTATTCAAAGTACTCTTATTTATTAATCTAATGTGTAATCTGGTGCTTATGCACACATAAAATTAAAAACAATCATACTTACACAATTCAAATTATACCTTTTTAGAAGATGTTTAAATCATACATGATATTAGCTTACACCTTTTTTTAAAACTATATATTTCTATAATATGAAATAGTTTCATATATATATATATATGATTTGGTATTTAATTGGTTTTAGATTTTTCAGTTTTTATACTCAATAATTCACTTATTGTTAGGACATAAGTAATTTGATATTAGAAACATATGTCAATATTTTATGTAATTGGTTAATCATTTGACAAAATGCACTTTACTTGTAATTGGGTAAATCTAAGATGTATTTAATATTTCAAGGAATAAGGTTTCAAGTTCAAATGTTAAAACCATACAAGTTTGTCCCAGAAACAAGTGAAGAAATGCTGGATTTTAAAACTCGACAACTAGCATCTATCGAGGTTTAAAAGTTGCTGAAGCCCTTGGCCAGGGGTGGAGCCAGAAAGGGGTGAGGAGGGCACCTGCCCCCCTAACTCCTAAAATATCATTGCATATATAGTGTACTCTAATTACTCCCTGACATAGAGAAAAAAAGACAATGAAAAAAAGGATACCCACTTGAAAGTGACCTAGGAAAAAGAATGAAAAAAGAAGTTATTCTCAAAGAACAAACAATGTAACTTTTTCACCAATTTCACTATTGCTATAAGCAGCTTTTGTCTGTCTTGCACTTATTTCACTTTTTCTTTTCTTTTTTATTTAATATCATTATTTTCACCATTTTCACTGTGATATCTTTCACAACATTCTATTATTGAGTGATACTAGAGATATTACAAATTTTATTACTTATGTCTTATAAAGTGGCATCTCACCAATCACAAAAAATAATTTCACACATGTATTCATTATATTGTTTAAGTAGCACTAATTACATTTTTACCACATCAGTTTGTAAAATTTGTAGTAGCTATGACTATGAATAGGTTATTTTTGTTTATTTATTTTAATACTATGAAATATATTCATATTTTCTTACAATTATTTATTTATTTTGTTATTATTATTGATTAATATTTTTTAGATTAATTTTACTTTTAATATTGTTTTTTTTTTTTTTAAATTTTGCCCCCTCTAAACTAAAATCCTGGCTTCGCCACTGCCCGTGGCTTGACAGTTATCTCGATAAAACTCAGTTTTTCAGAGCTGTTTTTCATCCAATCTGTGAGTATATGTTTAGTCTTTCTTTTCTCACAACTCTAAACATGTATAAGGATTATTTTAAGAGCTGTCAAAGGTTACACAAGTTGTACAAGTGTGAAGTAAAGTCTTGTTTATGCAAATTGTGACCAGAAACAAAATTTTCCCTAGTTCATCTTTTTCCTGAAGAAGTTGTTGTGTTTGTACACCATAGGGTTTTGTGACCAAAGAGTTTCGTGATCTTCATCGTGTGATGAACAAAAGAATTTTACAACCAACATACTTCTCAAATTGGTGATTAAGTCGCGTACTAGGATCTGCGCATCTATTGGTTAGTCACGTACTGTGAGCCATGCATTGAAAATGAGAGATTATCATTACAGAATAATTCTAATTAGGTATTGGGATAAGGATTCAACTGCAGGTTGGTATAAGAAACTGAGATTCCTTTACTTATAACCGCTTGTTTTGATAATAGTGGATTTTCGAGAGTAATAACCTTAAAATCACCTAGTGGAGTTTTTGCCGTGTAGGTTTTCTTCATTCGTAAACAAATCACTGTGTAAATTTATTTTCCGTTATACTTTAGTTAATTAGTGATTTGTTTATGCTATCACGCATTTTGCATGTTAATTTGATTAATTAATAAACTTGGCCAATTAATCAATTAATTCATCACAAGTGGTCAATAAATTCTTGGTCTATCACTTACTAAAAAAATTAAAAAATTAGATGAACACGTGGTACAAAATTAAACTCCAATTGAAATTCAATTTAAAATCTAATTGTTTTTGGACTTTTCTATTTTTACACTCAATAATTCACTTGATACAAAAATTAAAAATTAGATGGGACACGTGACACAAAATTGAGAATTCAATTAAAATCTAATTGAATTTTCTCTAAGTTTTGACTTTTAATATATACTAACTTGTAACCCCATGCATATACATGGATATACTTAAAAGATACACATTAAAATACATAGTATAATTCTTACATATATAATTTAAATATTATTAATAATCATTCTCATATTTTTTTTAACTCTTTAAAAAGTCTTGTAATAATGTTATTAGGTAGAAAATGTAAATTGTTCATTTTTTAAAATATTTTTATGTTCATTTATAAGATAGAACGTGTAGTGGTTTTTATTTTTTAAGAAACATGTGGTGATTTTTATTAAGTATATGTATTTTTTTTTTTTAATTTTATAGTTCATTAATATTAGATTCTTAGTATTTTGTACTCATTAACTCACTAGACATAAAAATTAAAAAACTTATGTAGACACATGGTACATGCTTAAGTGGATAATTATGGTGTAATCCCCACATAAATTTAAACATGTGCAGAATTGGATTATAATTTCAAATTCTAATTCAACTTTCTCTAAGTTTTACCTATTAATATATATATAGATGACTTATAAATTTGATTTTTTTTAGTTATATGATTATGTTTTTTATGGTTTATTATATTGGACTCCTTGTTTTCTACATTAAATTAATTAATTTGGCACAAAAATTTAGATTAGATGAGACACGTGGCGCAAAATTAAGCTCTAATTGAAATTTAATTTTTATACTAAATTAACTCACTTGGCACAAAATTCTAAAATTTAGATTAGATGAGACACATGGCACAAAATTAGATTCTAATTGAATTTCAATTTGAAATTTAATTGGATTTTCTCTCTGCTTTACATGTTATTATATATATATATATATTAAAAAAAATGATCATCAATAGTATTTGTAAGGTTGAATTTAATCAACATCTTGTTGGCTTTATTCCGTGTCAAATTTCCTTGTATTTTAGCAATTAGTAACCCTGTATTTAGGTGAGAATCATGTAAGGGTAGTGTGTGAGAGAGTGTGAAGAAATGCTCAAGATTGTGCAAAGAAATAGGGACTCGTGACTGGATCTTGCAGGTGGCTCGCGGCTTGCAAGCCGCTAGAAGTTGCACACATGCCAAGCATGCCAGAAGTTGAAGCGTCATGCTAGTTGGAGCACTACAGGACAAAAAGTACAGACTGACTATTTAGTTACCTCGTGATTGGAACTCACAACTCAGTCAAGCCGCGAGTCTAAGCCGCCAGCCAACTTTGTTTTGAAAAACCTGACTCTTCATATTCCATTTTCACCCCAATATAAATACCCCTTATACCCACGAAATGTAGAGAGCTTCCAGAAAGAATTTTGAGAGAGAAACCCTAGAGAAAAACAAGATTGACTAATCCACAATCTTCACATAGAGACTCTTCAAATTCCTCTATACTCATCCTCTCCATTATTACATCCTTGAGAGGTTCATTACCAAAACCTTTTCTCACCATACCCATATCTGTGTGAAAGTCATTTGGTGTTTGGGAAGCAATTAAGAAGGGACCAATTTCATATTGGTTGATGCTATGGTTTATAGTGAAATCCGGTAAGCTAAAAAAAAAATAGGTTCGGCGCAACTTCGTTAGAGTAGGAGCTTGAAGGGTTTAGGTACACTGGGTAGATTAGGCTTGAAGGGTTTTCTGCTGTTCATGTATCTCAACTACATTCTTTAGTGAATTATTTATCGCTTGGAGGGTGGCAGAGAGGTTTTACGCCAAGGGTTTCGGTTTCCTCTTTGATAGCACATCGTGTGTTGTTCTTGTGTTTGCATCTCTCTTCCCGTAATTTTTACCATTTAATTTCTACTGTGGATGCGATTTTATTTGGTTTAGATTGTTTATCAATTTTGTGTTAAGCTTATATTCATCTTCTGCACATTAATTGTTTGATATTAAGCTTGAATCGGTAATTTATTATTTGGGGGTCTAAACGTTCATAGTGTTTTATACGCTATTTGAACATTCAGTATTAAATTTAGGTAAGAATTTTAATACGTGACTAATTATATTTACTTTAAAAAAAAAAATTTGACTAATTATCTATATTTTATGATAAAAATTGTGTTTAATTTTAAATGTATCTACACGTATGCATGAATGCATGTGTTACATGTTTTTTTTTTTTTTTAAATAATAATTTGACTAATTATTTATATTTTTATAATAAAGATTTTGTTTAATTTTAAATGCATCCATGCATTTGCATGGAGTTACATACTAGTAATAATAACAGGAAATTGATGTTCCTTGTTCCTACTTCCTAGATAGTAGTAATAATAATAATATCACAGCAATTTTGACGGACAACCCGATTACTAAAAAAAAAAAAAAATCAAATTTGAATTGTCAAAGTTTGATAGCAATTTAGTACATTCACGTGGGGTGTTAGGTAGGGCACCCTGCCACAAGTTACAATAAAAAGCTAATGTCCTTTACCATTAACTTTTTTACTATTTGATAGGCCAAGAATGTATTGACCCATTATGATAAATTAACCAATTGATTTAGTCAAAATAATTAATTTATTCAATTAACATGTAAAATGTGTGGTAGCATAAATAAATCACCAATTAACTAAAGTGCAGCAGAAATTAAATTGACATGGTGATTGTTTACGAATGGGGAAAACCTATACAGCAAAAACTTCACCGAGTGATTTTAAAATCACCACTCTCAAGAATCTACTATTATCAAAACAAGCGGTTACAAGTAAAGGAATTTCAATACATTATACCAACCTACAATTGAACCCTTACCTAAATATTCAATTGGACTTGTTCTGTAGTAATAATCTCTCATTTTCAATGCACGGCTCCCAGTACGTGATTAATCAATAGATGCGCGGATCCTAATACGCGATATAATTACCAAGTTGAGAAAGATGTTAGCTACAAAGTTCTTTAGTTCATCACACGATGAAGATCGAGAAGCTCCTTGGTCACAAAACCCTAAGGTATACAAACACAGCCACTTCTTCAAGAGAAAGATGAATAAGGGCAAATTCTGTCCTTGGTCACAATTTGCATGAACACAACTTTGCTTTACACTTGGGCAACCATTGACGGCCCTTAAAATAATCTTTATATATCTTTAGGGTTGTGAGAAAAGAAAGTCTAAACACATACTCATGGATTGGAGTGAAATTAGCTCTGAAAAACTGAAATTCATAAACCTCAACAAATAGGATATCTATCGAGCTAGTTGTCAAGTTTTGGGCTTCAGCAGCTTTTTTAAACCTCGATAGATGCTAGCTTTCGAGTTTTAAAATCCAGCACTTTCTCACTTGTTTCTTGGACAAACTTGCATGGTTTTAACACTTAAACTTGAAACCTTGTTCCTTGAATCATTAAACATATCCTAGATCTACCCAATTACAATTATAGTACATTTTGTCAAAGGATTAGTCAATTCTTAATTGACATAAGTTCCTAACATCAAATCACATATGTCCTAACACTACTAAAAGTCACAACTTTAAAAGTCACTACTTCAAAGTTAGAGTGCTTACAATGAGAGATGTGAGAAAGATAAAAAGAAGGAGAGAAGTCATGGGGCTGAGTTTTGTGTGCATTATACAACTCATGCATGACATGAATGAATATGATAATGACATTGCATATCTCATCCTGCACACCAAATTTGGGATCAGCTTAAAACTAATTTTTTTTTTTTGAAAATACTATAAATAAAGATAAAAATTAGCTGAAATAGTATAATGAAACTTATGAATAGTATCAAAAAGTACAGTGAGACTTATAAATAGTAGTAAAAATATGCTAGTAGTAAAATAAGTTGACTTTTTAATTTGGAGTCAAATGCACACATGATCTGTTAAATGACTAATAACATGTGTAGAAAGATGTTTTTTTTTTTTTTTTTTTTTTTTTTTAACAAAAATTATTAATTTTATAAAGTTTATTGTAAAAAATCAAAAAAAAAAAAAAAATTCATTGGTAAATCTTATATTAAATTGTGGAAATATATCACGCATAAATTACCTGTCGCACAAAGTGCTTGGGAGTTAAACTTCAAGGAGAGGAGAGCCCAACAGTATATGTAGCAATTAGTATTTCTAACCATCTAAAAAATGACATATGAAATAAATTAAGGAAGAAAGATGAGATAAAATGGAGTGGAGTATCGCCGAAGTGGTTGCTGTCACTAGAGTTGTTCATAGGACAGAGAATATAAGAAATAGTAAATTTATGTAGTTAAAAATTTGTATTTTTCTATTTTGTTAAACAAGTAAATATTTTAGTATAAACAATTAGGAACAAAACTAAGACCATGCAGTTTTAAAGGGATACTTGCAACTTTTAACATGATAACGGTTTAGCGTTGCTGGGTTGGTAACAATTATGAACTTAAGAGTCTATGCTGTTTATTCAAGAATTAGGTTCTTTTAGATATACACTACTGTCAGTTTCTTTAAGATTTTCTCCTCTCTTCCTCTGTGTGTGTTAAAATATTTAGGTTATGTTTGGTAACAATTTTTGTTTTCTATTTAAAAAACTTGTTTTGGGGAATATAAAGAAAAAACAAATTTCTTGTATTTTTGAAATCAAAAACATGTTTGGTTAGTTGAAACTAAAAAAAATAAAATTGAAGAAAAAAATAGAAAATACTAAAATATGTTGTTACTCATATTTGAACTTTAATGATAACTAATTAAATAAGACAGATTCATTAAATTAAATGTGTATTTTCATTAACTTTTGAAAATTAGAATCTGAAAATAACATTTTGTATGTTTTTAGTTTCTTTCACAAATTGAGTTTTGAGAACAGTTTTTGTTTTCTGTCCATTTTGGGTTGCTAAACAAGTTTTTTAGTTTTAAAAATAGAAAATTGTTTTTGAAAATAAAAAATAAGGGGAAAAAATAGTTACCAAACATACCCTTAGTATTCTAATAAAAAAAAGAACCAAAAAATGAAACTTGATGGAGGAAAATGACAACTCATTAAACTTATAGGTGTTATTTACATCTTCATGTGATATTGTTTTATGTAAAAATGCATTTCTAATTGTAGGACATGTCATCGTATGACCGATTCATCATTTGTTATAGTACATAAAACAATACAACATAAAAATTAAGTATTACATTTTTCTTTATTTATATATAATTCACGTGTTACAACAACTTGAGAGAGGGATTTGAAAATTGAATCCTTAGTTCCAAAATTTCAGAGAATTCAAACCATATTGGATTTTTCAGTGGCGGCTCTAGGATTATTTTCTAGATGGGTCAATAGTATTGGAACTAGAAATTTGTTGTGGGGAATAAAAAATAAATTGATTTTTTTTTCCTGTATATACAACTTTCATATTATATACAATAATCTAAAATAGTATTCTAAATATTATATACAATATAGTCTAAAAAAACTATTAAGGGTTTAAAGATTGGTAAGACAACTACCATTGAATGCATAAATAAATATAATTAACTAACTAATCATATATTTTTGTAAAATGAATAATAATTTATTATATTTAATATCAATTATATAAAAATATATGATAAAAATGAATAGTAAAACACCTGGAAGTAGAATTGGGAGTAAACATGAAACTAAGAAAAAAATAATAATTGATATAAGTTTTTGCTTTTGAAGTGTATTTATTTATTTTCTAGAGAGAATGTTTCTTTGTTTATTTATTTTTAATGAACGAGCAATTTTAAGAGTAGTGCTGCTAACACGACACTTTCAAAGCAAAATCTAGATGCTAAGTTGTTAAAGGTATGTAAAAAAGTTATGTAAGTTGTGGGTTTAGATAAAAACCAGTTAAAACTTGCCACTTAACATCTATTGTAAATTTATTGTGAAAAATATTGTGAAAGTAGTACCAAAATGATCATATTCAAGCTCATTTCAGCATAATTTAAACAAAATTTAAAGTCAAGGTGTTCAAATTTTTATTTTTAGAGGTAAAACCAAAAAAAAAAAAAAAATTTATATATATTAAAAAAAAATTGACCAGTTCTGGGGGTTCATTTGAACCCCCTCGATTGGCTATAGCGCCAACCCCGGATTTTTACATACTTTCCTTCATTTTTTAAAAATGTTTTTGATACAAAATTATGATATTTTGTTCACTTTCTAAATAATTTGTGTATCTCAACACCATAAAGTATATTGTATATAAAAAGTAATAAAATTATTATTTTTTAGATAAAAAATAGAAAATAAAAATAATTGATACTATTTAGGATTTAGTAGGTAATTGAAGAGAACAGGATTACCAAGGTTGAACCGATTCCGCTTTATGATAATGAAATTATCTATACTATTATTTAAGAAGCTTCTTTTGTTTGAAATCTTCAATTTCGACGCTTAAAATACCCTCAAATTAACCAATTTATAAAACTTAAAAGGTAGGGCTAGACATCTAAAAAAAAACCACATTCAAATTTTATGGGATTAATGTATTATTTTCTTGATTGAAGGAACATCCTCACCAGAGCTTTGTAGGTCTCAATTCAACATGTATATCATGAAACTAATAAATGTGTTGATAGTTTATGTGTCTTTTGAACTTGTCCTTTATCTAATAATTTGTGTATTTGTGGGAAGTCTAAGGATTAGTTATTCCTAGACTAGTTTAATTATGTATTAAGCTTGTAATATATGGACTCTCTCTTCTAATTTTAATTTATGTGGATATATGGAAAGTCTAAGGATTTGTTACTCCTAGACTAGCTAGTTTAATTATGTATGAAGCTTGTAATGTAGTATATGAATTTTCTCTATTAATTTATGTGTATGTATGGGAAATCTAAGGACTAGTTTCTTTCCATTTGTTTTTTGGTTTTTTTTTTTTTTTTGGGGGGGGGGGGGGGGGGGGGGTTAAGGACTGGTTACTCCTATACAGTTTAATTTCCTATTTTCCAATTTAATTATGTGTTAAACTTGTAATGTATGGTGGGTTTCAGTTAACTTAATTGGTAAAATTTTTTGTCATTAAATAAGAAATCTGAGATTCAAACCCTGTTTACACCAGTCAATTAATGTCTTCGCCTAATGATTAAAAGCAACAATCACAAAACGCGTATCATAAGTTGAAATTATATTGTGCATGTGTCTATGTATATAAAACTTATAATACATGGATTATTATTAAAGCCTTTCATTATTTCATCCACAGAATCAATCTTGGCAGTATCAAACATTATTGAAGATAAGTCACTGTCTTAAGAATTATTGCTAAATTTTTTTTGAAAGTATCATGAAATTATTTCTAACAATTATTACGTGGCACTATTCATTTTTTCAATGCAATATTTGTCGTTGTTCTCTTTACTTTTTACTATTCATGTTACTATTCACGTATAGTGTTTGTAAGCCTTTATAAGACAAATGAATCAATCGTATTAGGCAAGCCTTAGACACGACCTACTTCAAGCCCAAAAAAAAAAAAAAAAAAAAAAAAAATCCTCTCAATATAAACAATCCATCCAATATCAATTCTTGTATAAGTAAAAATTATCATTATAATATTTTTAAGTATTTGAATAGGTATTAATGTTTGAAGTACTATTCAAAGTTTTTTAAGTTTTCAAAAATATATTTATTTTCAAAAGTTTTATGTTGTACACATTTATTAGTTTCATGATATACGTGTTGAATTGAGACCTACAAAGCTCTGGTGAGGGTGTTCCTACAATCAAGAAAATAATACATTAATCCCATAAAAAAAAAAAAACAAAACATTAATATGCCCACTTGTTTTTGTAGTCCTTCAAAATGTTACTTTTTTTTTTTTTTTACACAAATTTATTCTTTAAGCAAAAGAACCGAATGAAATAGACTGATCATTCAAACAAACCATTAATAATCATAGAAAAAAAGAGATAAAAAAGGTGTTTTTCATTTGCCATTCAATCATTTGTGCTGGCCTTGAAACCATTGATCAAAACTCAAATTATGTAGTACTAAACTACCAATAAGCAACATCTTTGTTTAGTGGCGGCTCTAGGAATTTTTTTCAAGATGTTCCTTAAGAAACATAAATTAAACAATCTAATAAAAAGAGAAATTTATATATTAACAACAACAACAATAAAAAAACATGCAAATACATAAATTTTACAATTGCCTTCTATGAGTTTTCATATTTTGAAATCGTTGCATGGTAGTCTCATTATCAATGTTACAAGCTACATCTCTTTCAATATACACAACCAAGCAATCATTTATCTACTGACCTCCCATTAGATTGCGCATTTCATTCTTTATATATTTTATTGCTGAAAAACTTCTTTCTACCATTGTAGTAGTGATAGGAATGGTCAAAACTAACTTTACAAGCAAATAAACTAATGAACCGTGATGACGTCATAATTAATTTAAGAATTTTTTTAAAGATAAATAAATACATTAATTAGTAAAATTAGAAAAACTGACTAAAATAGTCAAAATAAATATTAAGATTTATCTTTCAAGTATATTTTTTATATCATAACTTTCATAAGAAAAATAAGAAATACTAAATTATAAGCAAACATAAATTAAATATCAAGTTTCTTAATCAAGGAGTTGATAACATCATGGAAATTGATTTAATTTAGAGAAGAGATTAAATATATATACACACAAACCCACATACTTATATAACATTTTTGTGCTAGTCTATATTTAAATTATTCTTAAGTTATACCCAACACCTCAAGTACATTTAAATGGTTAACTATTTATTAAATTTCAAATATATATATATATATGGTAAAATCCGGAAGAGTGGCAAACTTGCCCATTAAACAAATTAATAAAATCCCCCTAAAAAAATAATTAAATAGTAAATATTAATACAAGGCCCAAGTAAATGGTTGACAACCAATCATCTAGTAGAAGTAAAAGAAGAAAGGGTTGACACTTAACACTTTGACAGCCAAGCATTTACTGACTTGTGGAAGACCATGATAGAAAAAATAAGAAGTTCGTCTTCATCATCGGCAAACGGGCAAAGAATAGCAGAGACTTTAGAAAGAGCAAAAATGCAAAAACAGCAAAAACGTAGAAAAAAAAAAGAAAAAAAGAAAGAGAGAGAAAGAAGAAAAAGAAGAAGAAGAAGAAGAAAAAAAAATGGAGATGCAAGCTCATGGTCTGCCAGCATCTCATTGTGGTTGAGAAGCTTCAACAATGGTAAACAAATTTTATTTATTTATTTGAAAGTGTTCCTAATTTTGCGTGAGGGTTTTTTTTTTTAATTTATTTTTTTTTATAAATGTCAGGGTGTTCCTAACACCCTGGACTAATGTGGTGCTGCCATTGAATTTGTTCCAATACCGTATAAGATAGTTTTCGGGGTGAATGGGTTTTCACCGGTGGACCCAACTTGCATTAACACAAAAGGAAAAGTGTATGAATGTATAATAAGTAAAGACAACATGGAAATTGGAAACAAAGTGAGGGTGTAGGATCACTTTAGTTAATCATTTTGAGAGTTTAAAAAAATGTTTTTAAAACTTAAAACTCTATTACAATATCTAGAGAGTAAAAAAGAAAGAAGAAATAAATAAAATTTAGGTTTGCTATGACTTAACAATTGAAAAAATAAGCACTACAAAACATTTACATTAGAAAAATAAGAAACCAACAATAACTCATTTCATTCCCCAAAAAAAATAAAAAATAAAATAAAAACAATAACACATTTCACATAATCTGGTCCCAAACACTATTGGACTATTGGACACAAGTAAAGCGGAAAGATGTTTTTTTTTTAACAAAAATTATTAATATTATAAAGTTTACCGTAAAAGATTTATTATAAATAAAAAATATAGCTCCTAGAAGCCCCTAATGATGAACTTTCTTTAGTGTTAGATCAAGAAGTTGGATATGGTTTAGGGCATATTCATAACATAATAATAATAAATAAATAAAAAGTAGCATTTTATCTATACTATATTTCACAAAATGAGGGTGAGAACTGAGAACAATGAAAAGAAAAAAAAAATTCAAATTTGAATTGCCAAGTTTAATAGCAATTTAGTACATTCACGCGGGGTGTCAGGCAGGCACACTGCGGCAAGTTACAATGAAAACCTAATGTCCTTTACGTTCACTTTTTTACTATTAAAAGTCAACTTTAAAAGTCACAACTTCAGAGCCGGAGTGCTTACAGTGAGAGATGTGAGAAAGATAAAAAGAAGGAGAGAAGTCATGGGGCTGAGTTTTGTGTGCATTATACTTGCAACTTTTAACATGATAACGGTTTAGCGTTGCTGGGTTCGTAACAATTATGAATTTAAGAGTCTATGTTGTATATTTAAGAATTTGGCTCTTTTGGATTTAAACAATTGTCAGTTTTTTAAAGATTTTATCTGCTCTTCCTCTATGTGTACTAAAATACTTAGTATTTTAAAAAAAAGAACCAAAAAATGAAACTTGATGGAGCAAAATGACAACTCATTAAACTTATAGGTGTAATTTATATCTTCATGTGAAATTGCTTTATGTAAAAATGCATTTCTAATTATAGGACGTGTCATCATATGACGAATTCATCGTTTATTATAGTACCTAAAACAATACCACATAAAAATTAAGTATTACATTTCTTTATTTATATATAATTCATGTGTTACATCAAGTTGAGAGAGGGATTTAAAAGTTGAAACCTTAGTTCCAAAATTTCAGGGAATTCAAACCATATTGTTTTTTTTTTCAATGGTCGTTGTAGGATTATTTTCTAGAGGAGTCAATAGTATTGGAACTAGAAATTTGTTGTGGGGAATAAAAAATAAATTGATTATATTTTTTCTTCTATATATACAACTTTCGTATTATATACAATAATCTAAAATAGTATTCTAAATATTGTATACAATATAGTCTAAACAAAATTATTAACGATTTAAAGATTGGTAAGACAACTACCATTGAATGCATAAATAAATATAATTAACCAACTAATCTTATATTTTTGTCAAATGAATAAAAATTTGTTTTATTTAATATCAGTTATATAAATTATATGATAAAAAGGAATTGTAAAACACCTGGAAGTAGAATTGGCAGTATCAAACATTATTGAAGACAAGTCACTGTCTTAAGAATTATTGCTAAATATTTTTTGGAATTATCATGAAATTATTTATGATAGTTATTACAGGGCACTATTCATTTCTTTCACTGTAATATTGGTCATTGTACTCATCACTTTTTACTGTTCATGTCACTATTCGCGTATAGTGTTTGCACTTTTAATCGCACGGTTCAATGCATTCTTTAGTTTTTACTGTTCATGTCATTTATTAGTTTCATGATATATGTGTTGAATTGAGACCTACATAGCTCTGGTGAGGATGTTCCAACAATCAAGAAAATAATACACTAATCCCGTAATAAATAAAACATTAATATGCCAACTTGTTTTTGTAGTCCTCTTTCAAAATGTTACTTTTTTTACACAAATTTATTCTTTAAGCAAAATAACTGAATGAAATAGATTGAAGAGCGAATTGAAAAAACTGTCAAAATAGTTAATTACTTTTTCATTTTTTCGTAAAAAGTTTTCTAAAATAGTTTACTAATGTATGCCCTAAGGGCACATTTTAGTAAATCCCTATTATTAAAGACTTTCATCATTTCATCCACATAGTTAATCTTGACAGTATCAAACATTACTGAAGATAAGTCACTGTCTTAAGAATTATTGCTAAATTTTTTTTGGAAGTATCATGAAATTATTTATGTTTGTTAGGACGTTGGCACTATTCATTTTTTTTTCACTTTAATTTTTGTCATCGTACTCTTCATTTTTCACTATTCATGTCACTATTCATGTATAGTGTTTGTACTCTTC
>JAXUIC010000754.1:0-15813 GCA_035136125.1 Quercus rubra
ATTTCGGAAACTTCTAGCTTCTCTAGCCATCAAATGCGCAGCTACATTGTTCTGTCTGCTAGTATGGCATAGCGACCACTGTTTAAAGGAACCCAACCCCACCTTAATTCCTTCCACTACCTTCAAGACAGAGCTTGGCCGCAGTGCTGCATCATTGATTGCCTTAACTAGGACCTGAGCGTCACTCTCCATTTCCACCTCCCATAAACCCAGGTCCCATGCCAATTTAATCCCCTCTTCCATTGTCTTTGCTTCCACCTCCATAGCTCCTAAAGGGAGGGGCAAGAATCTACTCATTGCACCCATAATCTATCCAGCCTCATTCCTTATGACCACTCCGATTCCACAGCTTTTCAAGCTTGAAAACACTGCCCCATCAACATTAACTTTGAAACTCCCTTGCCGAGGTGGACACCATTTTGATCTGACCTGGGATCGACTGCCGCAAAGAGGTCTGTGATCAATTTCTCCTTCCTGCATATACTCCCTAGCATCCAGATTAATTCTCTTAGGCTCCTTACATCTCCCTTCGTGTTTGAACATGTTTCGGTTGTTCCAAATCATCCACGCGGCTATGGCAAACAGCTCCCACTCTGCAACCCCATCCCTCTCCTTAAGCGTCCACACCACATCAATGAAATTCTTCATGGGCTGTTTCGTAGTAGGTAGATTAATCCCTACCTCCCTCCACACTTCTACCGCAACAACACAGTCCCATAGTACATGACCAGATGATTCACATTCTCCACAGAAGCCACAGCTATTGTCCGAGACCACTTTCCTTGAAGCAAGGCTGAAATTCGTCGAAATTATGTTCTTACACGCTCTCCATAGAAAATACTTAATTTTATTCGGACATTTCAGCTGCCAAACCAACTTCCATAATCCTGCCATTTTCCCTTTATTAGAACATTCTCCATCTTCTTTGGGCAAGTGGGCTTCTTTAAGCACCTTGAGTGCCACCTTGTACGCGCTTCTCACAGTGAAATCGCCATTCTTTGACCAAGCCCAAATCAGGGAGTCTTCCGGCATTCTTGAGCTTAGCGGCATTTCGAGGATAACATCCGCTTCGTGAGGAAAAAAATCTTTCTGACTTGGTCCACCTTCCACATTCCCATATTCTCATCAATCATTTGCACCACCTTTCTCAGCTCACCATTCGGCCCTTAGGGGGTAACTACTTGAAAATTATCTCAGGTTGGAATCCACCTATCCCTCCAAATCTCCACTGACTTACCATTACCAATACACCACCTCGACCCCTTTTCAACTGTCTCCTTGGTTGCCATAATACTTCTCCACACATAGGAAGGCTTTTTCCCTATTTGTGCTTCTAAGAAAGAACACCCCGCAAAGTACTTTGCTTTAAAAACTCTGTGAGTAAGAGAGTCGGGATTTTACTTAGACGCCACCCTTGCTTTGCTAGGAGAGCCAAGTTGAAAGCTTTAAGGTCCTTAAACCCCATTCCCCCTTCGGATTTGGGTTGCATAATTTTTCCCATGAGATCCATGCCATTTTCCGCTCTTTCTCTTTCTGCCCCCACCAAAATTGACACACCAGAGAATTGAGCTCATGACACAGGGAATCCGGTAGTCTAAAACAACTCATAGTATAGGTTGTGGTCGCTTGCGCCACTGCCTTAATTAGGATTTCACGACCATCATTTGACAACAAATTTCCTTACCACCCAGCAATTTTCCTTCCTACTTGGTCCTTAATGCGACTGAAAGCCTTCTTTTTTCCCTTTCCCTACTAGAGTAGGTAGCCCCAAATACCTTTCGTGCTTCTGAATAATCTGAGCTCCAAACCTCCCTTTAATTTCCTCCCTTATATCCTTGTTGGTATTCCTACTAAAGAAAAGTGATGTCTTCTCTTTATTCAGTTTTTGCCCTGATTCTTTTTCATAATCAGCCAGCACCCTTAGCACTCTATTGCTTTCCTCAATACAGGCTTTCCCAAAGATAATGCAATCGTCAGCACAAAACTTAAGTACAGTGTTTAGGTGCTATTATTTAGGTTCCTCTCTTAAGATTCTATCACGTGGATTTTTTCTCATAGGAAGGAAGTGTATTTTTTAGTTAAGTAGTCACATAGCTAAATCTTAAGAGGATAACCTATATAATTAATAGCACCTAAAGTATTGTCCCTAAGTTTTATCATTTTTTATTTTGCATACTCACTTCTCAAAACATTCATATTATCTATTTTATACTATGTTTTATTAAAATATCAATTTTTTTAGTTTATTTTTTTTAATTATTTATCTTTCTTCACGCACATCAACCACCATCTACTCATTTCTTTCATTCTCATAAATCAGAATACATAAAGAAATATAAAAAAAATTAAATACAAAATAAATAGGGCAAGGGTAGAAACCATGTATTTTTACTTTTTAGTAGTTTTTTTTTTTTTTTTACACAAATTTGCGTGTACTGGTGTGAGTGAATTTGAATTTTATTAACTAAAATGTAGTACATTTTCTATTATACAATCACTTATGCGAGTGCTCTGATGCACTTCATGATTTTATTTTACATTTAAAATCAATCCAAATAATTGGCTTTGTATTAAAAATATATAAAAAAGGTGTGCATCCCTTTCATAAAATCATATTTTCTACTGGGAAAGACTTAGGTACAATATTTAGGTATTGTTCCTTAGGTTCTCCTCTTAAGATTCTACCATGTGGATTTTTCTCATGGAAAGGAAGTGTATTTTTTAGTTAAGTAACCATCTGACTAAATCTTAAGAGGGGAACCTAAGAAACAGCACCTAAAGTACTGTATTTAAGTTATATCCTTTTCTATTTTACATACTCACTTCTCAAAACATTCTATTATCTATTTTATACTATGTTTTATTAAAGTATCAATTTTTTAATTTATTTTTTTTAATTATTTATCTTTCTTCACACACATCAACCACCATCTACTCATTTCCTTCATTCTCATAAATCAGAATACATAAAGAAATAATTAAAAATTAAATACAAAATAAATAGTGCAAGGGTAGAAACCATGTATTTTTACTTTTTAGTAGTTTTTTTTTTTTTTTCCACAAGTTTGCATGTACTAGTGTGAGTGAATTTTGGATTTTATTAACTAAAATGTAGTACATTTTCTATTATACAATCACTGATATGAGTGCTTTGATGCACTTCATGATTTTATTTTAAATTTAAATCAATCCAAATAATTGGCTTTGTATCAGAAAAAAAAAATGGTGTGCATCCCTTTCATAAAATCCAAACCAACCCAACCCCCCCTTAAAAGTTATCATGATTTTTTAGTAGAATTTGTGGAGGGCCTTTGTTTTAAAACCTCTTTCTCTCTCCATTGTTTATGTGTTTGTTTCTAAAAGAACTTAAATCTTAAGCTTTCAATTGGCAAGACTAGTCCTACACTTAAGGAATTCAGGCAGAAGAAAGCCTCCTCCTTTGTAAGAAAAAATCTTGTTATACATTCATTATTGTACACACTCTCTTTAAAATCATGTTTTAAAACACAATTTCAGTTCACGTAACAATGTACATATGGCGAATGTGCAATAGTGAGTGTGATATTCATTACTCTTTATAAAAAGCTCAGAACCCCATGATAGAAATGCAGTATATGCATTATTTTTCTTACATCTAACAAGGTTCTAAAGTATTACTAAACGTGTAGAAATTTCAATTAGAATCTTAAATCCATTGACAAAAAAAAAAAATGTAAATATGATCACTGATATTAGCTTAAGTCTTTAATTCTTGTAATCAAGATTAAAGACTCGTAATTTCCAACATGTTTATACACCAAACAATCTTTATTTCTCCCTTAACAACTAAAGTTAAAATTGAAAATTTGATTACAAGTTACAACTTTACTTAACCATGCATTGCTTTACCAGGAGCCTTGTAATTGAGTGGCATAGCATGATCTTCTTTATTCATGGAACCATGGTTACGAATTCACTTTCCTTAATTATTGTAAATTTCGAATATTAAAAAAAATATATGCATCGCCTTATATGCAAAATAAATTAAACCTTTAAAATAATTTTTTTTTTTAAAGTTCAATCATGATATTTATTAATTCTTGAGAACATTATTCACGTTTTTCCCATCAATTGGAACAAGAATGAAACTTGGAATTTTGAACAACTCAATGTTCTATTTGAAATAGAGGAAAATTCCTTTCAAATAGATATATTAAAAGATAAAATAAAACCTGAAATAATTATTGTAAACCAATTTGTCAAGTTTGTGACAAAATAATACACTAGCCATTAATTGTTACCCCAATGAATTTACAAATAAGGAAATTTAAACTCTATATATTCATTATTCATGAATTATAAAATCTCAAGTGTAAATTTATTTCTATCCAATTTAGTGGGAATTTATAAATGTATTCGCTTATAATGTTCTCAGCCCCCAATCATGTGTAGTAGTGGTACACTCATCCTTAGGCCAAAGGCTTATAAGGCATGAGTGGGAGGCATCTCTCCCCGATGTGGGATTGAGCAAAACCTTGAGGACTAAGGCTCAACGCCATTTCCGAAGAGGATAATACCTGATTGGGGATAGATTCGTTCCTCCCACAAAAAGGCGTTTATTAGGGTTTAAGGGGAAACCCCCACCTTCCCCAGTTTAGACTGGAGTGCACGTACTACAGCATGGAGTGGCAGTTTTTGAGACTTGCTCCACTATAGCATGGGGTGGCAGTTTTCATCTCGGCACCAATTAGGTATTGTCTTCTTTGGAAATGGTGTTGAGCCTTAGTCCTCAAGGATTTGTTCAATCCCACATCGGGGAGAGACATCTCCCACTCATGCCTTATAAGCCTTTGGCCTAAGGATGAGTGTATCACTACTACACATGTGTAGTAGTGGTGCAAGTCTCAAAAACTGCCAGCCCATGCTGTAGTACATGCACTCCAGTCTAAACTGGGGGAAGGTGGGGGTTTCCCCTTTAACCCCAAAAGGTGCCTTTTTGTGGGAGGACTTTCGTCTCGGCCCCCAATTAGATATTGTCCTCTTTGGAAATGGCGTTGAGCCTTAGTCCTCAAGGATTTGTTCAATCACACATCGAGAAGAGACGCCTCCCACTCATGCTTTATAAGCCTCTAGCCTAAGGACTAAGGCTCAACGCCATTTCCAAAGAGGACAATACCTGATTGGGAGACGAGATGAAAGTCCTCCCACATGTTCATTTACTGAACTTTCTTTATTCATTTTAGTGTAAAATATAATTTTGGTCCTAACATTTTCCCAAATATTTTTTTCTCTAAACTTTAAAAAATTATTTTTTCAATCATAAACTATTGAAAATGTTTCACTTTCAAACTATTGAAAAAATTATTTTTTTTCATCCCTACTTTTAACTCTAAACTATCGGGGAAAAAAACTCTTTACAAAGTTTAAGAATGAAATAAATAAATAAATTTAAAGTTTAGGAATGAAAAACAAATTTTTGTAAAGTTTATGGACAAAAATAGTATTTTATCCTTTATTTTATGCAAAGATTGATTAAGGATAATTGGCACTTTACAATTAGTAAATTAGTATTATGTATGTACAATAATAGACTTTTTTTTTTTTTTAAAGAAGCCAAACTCAGTTGGCAATTTATTAATTAACTAGAAAATCTGCAACTACAAAATGAGAAACGTTGTTGGAACATCCTCCAGACAACTAAAGGAAAAAAAAAAAAAAACCATAGCTCACAGTGCTAAGGCATTGACTACAACATTGCCTTGCCTTCTAACATGAGAGAAGGAGTAGGTTTGTAACAAACCAGAAATAGACATAACGTCTTTTACATGGTGTCCTATGCTAGTAAGAGATGAATTACTGTCTACCAGAGATTTTATAATGACCTCGGAGTCCACTTCAAACACAGAGTGCACAAAACCGAGCTCTACAGTAAATTGGACTGCCCTACGCGCTGCCAACATCTCCAAAATTTCCACCGAAAGAGGTTTTGTAATTTTTTTCTGACAACGCATTCACGACTTCTCCTAAGCTATTTCAGATTCTAACCCCAATTCTAGCTTCATTAGAGTCCGAAAACATCACCCCATCAAAGTTGGTCTTCAAATCATCAGCTACTAGAGGTTTCCATTTTTTATTTCTCTGAGTTGGACAATGACCACAAGCCCGATTATTACTCTGAAGCTCAGCCAGAAGGGAGTGTTGAGGTATAATTTTTTCATTTATGCCACATGCCCCAATCCTGTTTAATCACATTTATTTATTCACCAAAAATACCAAATATCACCTATAAATTATTTTGGGCCTCCATGAATATTTCTCATCCCATTGGCCCACAAATATTTCATATTTTATTATCTAAATTGGGCCATGATATAAACCATCACAAAAATCTTAAAAACTCATATCTTATCAAATTTTATTATCATTATTTAGCTAAGTCCAAAAACCACCCCTACAAGCCCAATGCACACATCTAGGGCTGTCCACCAGAAACCGAAAATTGACCCACCCCCCAAACCGCCCAGGTCGACCTGAAAATCGGCCGACCCGACACCGGTGACATTCGGCGGTGGGTCTTCGCCACAAAAAACCGATTTAGGCGGGTCAGATGGCGGGTTCTCTTCTCCAAAACCCGATGAACCCGATCCAACCGACGAAACCCGTGAAAGAAGACCGGATCTACCTAGATCCATTCAGATTCGTTGAAGATTTGGTAGTTTTTTAGTTAGATCCGGCGATGAGATAGTTTTTGCTCAAATCTGGGCTTGAGGTGGTGTTTTCTGCTTCGATCTCGTGGTTGTCACACAGATCCAAAGAAAAATCAACAGATTTGGCAAAAATCCAGTGAAGATACGGCGAAGATCTGACGATGAGATGGAAGTTCTCGTTCAAATCTGGGCTTAAGGTGGTCTTTCTTGCTTCGATCTCATGGTTGTCATACAGATTTGGCGAAGATCCAACGAAGATTTGGCGAGATCCAGTGAAGATTTGGCGATTTTCGGCGAAGATTCGGCAAAGATCTAAAGGTTGAAACTCACTCCGACTTCGATCGACCTGACCGTTGTCCACCGGAGCCCGATCCAACTCGACTTGAGGTCGGCGGTCGACAGCTGGTCGTTCAACCTCCCACCCGATGTGAGCAGGTCGGTTCTGGGTTGGGCACAAACCCAACCCGTGGACACCCATACACACATCCCATTCTTTTTAAAGCCCAAGACTACTTATGCTTTGCAATATTTCAAAATCTCAATTCTCATTGGCAATATTAGAATCTCAATTTACATTGGCACTACTAAAGCCCAAGCTAGCTACTTGGCACTATTTAGTAAAAGCCCAAAGTTATCAATACTTGGCAAAATATATAAAATAAGTATTTCACTTAAAGTCCAATGATGAACAATGCTTTATGTTCTTAAACCTATTACTATAATATTACAAGCCCATGAAATCTATCTTATAAAACCCATGGTAACCATTTATGTTAAGAAACACTATTCATTTTTCCAAAACCCATGGCAAACATATATCACGCCCATGGAAAATTATGATTATTTATCTTAAACCCATGACATTTATTTTTTTCATATCATATTATAGACCCATGGTAAATATTTATGTTATGTAACATTATTCATTTTTCCAAAACTCATGGCAAACATATAACAAGCCCATGGAGAATTATGAATTTGTGTTTCTAATATAAAAAGCCATGGAAAGTTATGATTATTTATCTTAAACCCATGACATTTATTTATTTCATACCATATTATAAACCCATGGAATTTATGTGGCACTACAAGGGTTAAATTTGTAAAATGATTTTGTTTTAAGGGATTGAAGAGGAGTATTTCGGTATTTTTTATGTGATTCCATGCATGCATAGATCATGTGGGAACAATGATGGGTGTTTAAACTCAAGAGGAACAATGATGGGTCCATAGCTCGATTAGTTGTTAAAGGTTTCCATCAGTAACATGGTATTGATTTTGATGAGACATTTAGTCACTACAAGGGTTAAATTTGTTAAACGATTTTGTTTTAAGGGATTGAAGAGGAGCAATTTGGTTTTATTATTATTATTATTATTATTATTATTTTTCATGTAATGTCATGTATGCATAGATCACGTGGGCTACACATGGCATGCTTTTTCGTCCAAGTTAACAACTCAATTGACAGTAGGATGCAAAGTGACACACAAATTATAGTTTAGGGTAGTAATCATGCATTTTGAAAGTTCATGATGTCAAGTGTAAATAAGAGTATATCTTAGGATAGTAAAATGTAATTTCTCTAAGTTTTTATAAAAAAAAACATCAAGAGTCTTGTAACTCATTGACATTACCTAGTTGATCTTTATAAGGCAAATCAAGATTTGAAACTTTGAACCCCCCTCCCCCACCCAAATTTCATCAAGTGGTCATCTTATAGACATAAGCTGTCATAGATAATTATGATATGGTATCCTTCCAAATGGGATAAGAGAATTCCTATTATTCAGCTGTTTACTATTCTCTTTGCTTCTCTTAAGTGAAGAATAATTGGAAAATAAAACAAGTACAAAATGAGTAATAACCTACAGTAGAGACTGGTACGATTCAATTCAACACTTTGTTTGTACGGGTTTGATTGTGTCATAGATCTATAATTCGACTTGTTGTAACTTGTAACAATGGAATTATTGATTTTTATTTTTTATTTTTTATTTTTTTTATCAAAACTAAATATCATAATAGACTATAAAATATTTAAATAAAAATGAAACTTTTTTTTTTTAAATACCTTGCAACTTTTGATAATTGAATCTTAACCAAGCTTGTCAGCCCCCTCCCCCAATAAGTTGTGTACTCTTTGTCCATGTTTTGAATTGTGTTGTGCACCCTTGTGAATAATCAAGCTTGGGAGTACCCCTTCTTAATAAGTTGTGTATTTGTTGTGCATGTTTTAAATTGTGTTGTGCTCCCTTTATTGACAGAAATTGATTAGGTGTTTTTTTGGTGCTTGTGTAGGGATGTTAGGAGACTAAATTGGATTTTTGTGTGCCATCACAATAAAGGAAATAATAAAGTTTGACTATAAATTTAGTTGTAGTTTAAAACTACAATCAACAATAGAAAGATGACAAGTATCATTGTCATGTGCAATGCACGACTTATGAAACCATACTTTTTTTTTGTTTGAGAAGGTTATGAAACCATACTTAAGTAATTGTACACAACAATTTTAAGTGAGTCATGTGCATTAGTCAATTGTCATTTTTTGGTCCCATAAACTTAATTTTTTTTTAATCATTTGGTCTGTAAGTTCTAATTTTTTTTTGATGGAAACGGAGGAATTTATTTAATTAAAAACTAAAGAGTTCATACATCACCAACTGTGGGCCGTTGGTACATAGTCTGTTAGACCCAAGGCCTGCCATATCCCTTACAAAACATACATAGACAAAACTGGGATAGGAGCTATAGACAGACAAAACGTGGTGTTGGAGAGCTCCCCGTTTCGCTAAAGCATCCGCACAGGCATTTGCTTCACGGAACACGTGAAGCACGTGCACCACCCAAGCTCGAGTCAAAAGGTTCCTGCAATCAGAAATTAAAGGCAATATTAGTAGGGTAACTTTCAGATGTTGTATTTAGCCAATTATAACTGTCATGGAATCAAGTTCGAGGTGAATGGATCTAAATCCCATATCCCATGCTAATATTAATCCCTGGCGGACGGCCGCCAACTCTGCCATATTGTTTGAGGAAATACCCAGGTGAAGGGAAAAACCTAAAAGCCAATCGCCCGAGCTGTTTCTCAAAAGGCCTCCCTCCTGCCAATCCCGGATTTCTAAAGCACTACCGTCAGTATTAAGTTTAATGAAGGGATCAGGGGGAAATTGCCACGGATGGCTTGCGAGATTTTGACACTGCTGTGGTGCACTGGCCCGCTAAGAAATGGAACTCAGTGGCTGCATTTACAGTAGCGTGGATAAGACCTTGTTGGGACCGAGAATTGTTGTTAAAGATGCGGTCGTTTCTGGCAAGCCATAGCTTCCAACAAAGAAACGGAAAATAAGTGCGCCAAGGAGGAGGGTGGGTGGCAATATGGTGTCCCCAGTAGAGTTACTACGGAGCCAATCTTCAAGCGGCATGTGGAAAAAAGACAAAGGCAAACTGCCCGGGAGTGGATCCAGGCATCCTTTGCCCAGGGACAATCTCGTAAGATGTGAATGGTCGTTTCAAGGGAATGACATCGAGGGCATTGACCATTAGGGTGTCTATGGGTAATGGCTAGGAAGTGATTGGTGGGCAGACGCTTATGCATTGCTTTCCAGAGGAAGAGTTGAATCTTTTGGGGCATGGGATAGTCCATATCCAGTTCCATTTTTGTTTATCCCAAGGCACATGGTGTTTATGGTAGAGGAATTGTGAGGCCGATTTTATAGAGCATGTCCCATTATTGTGGGGCCAGAGGAAGGAGTCTGGGAGGCGGGAGATTTGGGCCATCGGAATGCCCTGAATAAGCTGCTCAAGATGATGAGGGAGGGGAAGGTGAGAGATTCAAAAGACCAAGAATGATTTGAGCGCAGGAACTAACTCTGCTATCTTCCGCCATAATTTTGGAGCGGGCCAGCAATATAACTTCGAAGGGAGCCACTGGGAAGCAGGGGTCTTGCCAAATTCTAATGTCCTGGCCCTCCCCCACAAACCAGCTCATACCTTCATAAAGTACTTAATCCCATGTCTAAAGGCGGTCCAAATGTGAGATCCACGCACCCCTCCCTGTGCTATTAAACATGGGGAGTGCGGAAACAATATTTGGCTTTAAAAACGCGAGCCCATAACATATCAGAGTTAGTGTACAGACGCCAGGCTTGGTGCATAAGAATCGCTTGGTTTCTGTGGCGGATGGAATTCAGGCCAAGGCCACCCGCCTCTTTGGGCATTTGTCACAGTTTCCCAACTCACGTGTGACAACTCCTATGGTGAACAGTATCCCCCCAGAGGAAATTGCAACTCATTTGTCCAGTGGTGGCTGATCTTTTGAGGTATAAGGGTGGTTTGCATGGCAATAAATGGGATGGTGGAAACCACAGATTTAAGAGGGTAGTTCGTCCCGCCATGGATAAGTATTTTGCTTGCCATCCCTCGATCTTCACTCGAATTTTGTCCACCAAGTATTGGTAGGAAGAAGTGGTACGGCGAGAGGTGAAGATGGGTGTCCCAAGATAGGTGCCTATATGATTCGTGGTGGGTATACTTAAAATACCCGTTACCATGATCTTTGTAGTGACCGGGACGTATTGGGGGAAACCAAAGACGGGATTTAGAGGCACTAACAAGTTGTCCCGAAGCAGCACAGAATTGGTGGAGGATATGGTTAAGTTGAGTGCAGTCTTTAGCTTTAGCATGGGTGAACAAAAAGATGGTCATCAGCGAAAAATAGGTGTGAGAGGCGCACCTGACCGCGGAAGCTAATGGGGTGAAGGCGTTTGTCCCTCATTGCTTCTTCCAGTTTGAGCGATAATCTCTTTAAGCAGAGGATGAAAAGGTATGGGACAAAGGGTCGCCCTGCCTCACGCCTCTGGTAGGAATTATTCCGGGAGAGGCGTCCCATTCCAGAGGATGTGGAATCGAGTGGAAGATATCATATTCATGATGAGGGTAATGAGGTTGGGAGGAAATTGGAAGAAATTAAGAGTATCCTGGATGAAACTCCACTCAAGACGGTCATAAGCCTTTTCAAGATCTAATTTAATGGCCAACGTATCCAGGTCTGCCTTTCCGATATCTTAGGGTGCAAATAACCTCTTGAACAAGGAATAATGTTATCACTGGTTCTGCGCCCCGGCACAAATCCAGCCTGGCAAGGGTTGATGATTTCAGCTATGTAGGGTTTGAGGCGACGGACCAAGATACGGGACAACAGTTTGTAGAGGGTATTACAAGACTAATTGGACGAAATTGGTGATGATTTCAGGGTGAGCCACTTTAGGGATAAGGACCACGTTAGTATGGGCCCACGATGTTGGGATATGAAGTTGCTCAAAAACATCCTGAATAATCTGAATTATGCTCTGGCCTAAGATGTGCCAATTCTTTTGAAAAAAGAGCGCGTGAAATCCGTCCCGGCCCCGGAGCCTTCAAAGGAGGGAGGCAGCGGAGGTGTCAAGAATTTCATCAGGAAGGGGAATGGAAGACAACTGGTGGAATGCTTGAGGAAAGGGCTAGTCGCACACACACTAGGATCACTGTACAGGGAGGTGCGACGATACTCGAGGTAGCTTGGAATAACTTATGGAAAGTATCATTTATATGAGCAAGTAGAGGGTCCCCAGTGAGCCATAATCCCGTGGAATCTTTAAGGGTCACAATCCGTGATTGGCTTCGACGATGGAGGGTAGTAAGGTGGAGAATTTGGTGTTAGCATCGCCATAATTGAGCCACGTGATGCGGGATTTTAACCTCCAAAAAAGATAATTCTTGGTGTAGGAGCGTGTTGTAATCTAGGGTTAGTTGGTGCTCCAGAGAGTACAGGAAAGCTGAAGGTTTGGTAATTAAGGCTATCTGGAGGCCCCTAAGCCGTGCTAGATACGTTTTTCCTTTGAAATAAATTCCCAAAGTTGGATTTATTCCAGGAGCGGAGGTGGTTTTGTCAAGAAGTCGAGGCGGTGAGGAACCTGGAAAGAGAGGAAGATGAGACGGAACGGCCTCTGATGCTTTCCAGCCCTGCTCAACAATGGAGGGAAAGGACGGATTCGTAAGCCACATTTGCTCAAACCTAAAGGGTTTGGGAAGGTTCCACTCACGAGGGTCAGTTAATAGCATAATGGGGCAATGGTCTGATTTAACCCTAGGGAGGTGGTGAATTTCAGTCTTAGGAAAAGCCAGCTTCCATTCAGCATTCCTAGCCCCCGGTCCAATCGCTCTTGAATGGGGCCATTACAGGCCGGGCTTTTGTTGGTCCAGGTAAAACGAGGACCTTGGCATCCGAGGTCCATAAGACCACATTTGTCCAAACAGTTTCTAAAGCCGCTAATCTAGTTTTATTTAAAGGCAGCCCACCCATTTTTTCATTTTCAGATATCATGTCATTAAAGTCTCCCAAAAGAACCCAAGGTAGGTTAATAGTGGTTGCCAAGTTTCTAAATAATTCCAAAAAATTTTACGCTTAGCAAAATTAGGAGAAGCATAAACAACAGTAAGAACAAAGGTGATGGATGGAGATTGTACCTTCACAAGAGCATGCAAGCTATGATCACTATGGGTGATAATTTCAATATTGAAAGAGGAACTCTCATTCCAAAGAAGCCAAATACCTCCAGAAAAACCTGTTGGATCCACCTTCCTTGAATGAGTGTAGGGAAGAGTATCTATAACAGCTTGAGCCCTTCCTTCCGCTATGCGGGGTTCAACTATGATCAAAATGTCAGGATTGATGCCGACGATGAAGTTCGTAAGCATGGGTGCGAAAAGACTCACTGCCTGCACCCTGGCAGTTCCAAGCAATCATTTTCATAGATGGAGAATGGGGATACAGGGAATCATATGGAACCTCCGAGGTCCTCGGGTTCTCACTACAGGTAGAGTGGGCCACTGATGTTGTGCTGGAGGTGGTCTTGATTCGGTACAGAGGTTCGATTTCGCCTAGACCGTGCCCAATATGTGGCGGACACGTACGAATGGTAGGCTTCGCCTTAAGCACATTATTATGTATAGCCCTACCACGGTCTCCTGTAGGGCTATGTTTTACTTCTCCCAGTTCCAGGAACCGGAAAATGGCTGCGAGCAGTGGGTCCGATGAGTCCACGCTCGAGGAGCTCATCTGAGCATCCCGTTGTCTGACCGGTGGTGCTCGGGAGCGGCCAGCTGGTGCCTGGTATGGGTGCACTGTCCGATGCTCTCGTGTATGGGTTCGAGGCATTAGATAGTGGTTGGTCGAGGGAGGTTGGTTCTAGCCGCATTGGAATACCCGGTGTTTGGGTCACCTGGTTCCAAGTCATTGCAGTTCGGGGGTGGACCGGGATGCGGACATAACTCACCGTCTCGTCCTCGAATCGTTCCAGTGAGAGTCCACTCCAAATCTGCTCGAGTTCTTCCAATTGCCTGAGCTTGATTGTGGAGATTGGGAGTGTGGGAGTTCATGGTTGGAATGTGCTGTGGGGTCGGGTTGTTTGGTGAGTGAATGGGGCTTGATGGTTGGGGTCGGTTGGCGTGTGGTTGGATGAGTTTTGATCCGTTGAGGGGGCCATGGGTAGGAGAGGTGTGAGTGAGTGTATGTTCAGGTGTGTCCATGGGAGAAGTAAGTGATTCAACATGCAAAGACCCATGTGTGCATGATGGAGTTTCAGCTGGTTGCGGACAGCTGGATGAAGAGTGGGACTGCATGTTTTGCATGAACATACGTGGGTGTTGTGAAGTTTTTAATTTATCTAGCGTGTCCACGTTTTCACATGTGAAATCCAGCAATTACCTTTGACGTGTTAAGGTAAGATTTCTTCACCGACTCAGTTGCATGGGGTTGCAACAGCTGGACCCTTGGTGATGCGGTGCTCGTGGCTTGAGGAAGTAAGGTGGGGATGTCACGTGGAACAGGTGTGCGACGTTGGGATCGTTCAGGTTGGGTACCACGTGGTCGGCTCCTTCTGGTCTGAACCGTTTTCCATGGAGAATGGTTCTGCCCAGATGCATGAGTCCCTGACTCATCACAGATAATGGCGCTGGATTTGTCCCGTTTCGTGCAGTGGCAGATTTGGTTCAGTGCAGTGTGTGTCTCTGTGACCAATGCGGCCACATCGATAGCATAGCAGTGGCAGATTTTCATAAACTATGTCTTGCCAAAATGCTCCTATTTGACACGTTTCGGCAACGGATAGGCAGTGTTGACTTGCACACATAGCCTAGCAAAACGTCCTCGCAAGGCGGCACTAGTTACCGCATATATTCTAAGGAGTTTTCCTAGCTTATTGCCCACATGTTTCAGGAACTCCGGGTGATAATATTCTATTGGCAACTGCTCTAAACGGATCCAAACTGCCGTGGTGGAGATTTTAGCTACGTGTGGATGGAAAATCCGCTTCCCACGCTTACACATGAAGATAATGATCTCCCACAAACCAAGGGCCATCCATGAGGGCGTGTTGGTAGTCCTGTGGGTTATCAAAGCGCACAATAAAGAAGCCATAGCCAATGTCAATTAGAGTCCACTTACCTGTAGGGCGCCATATACCCGCTAACCTTGTTTGGAGAGCTCGGTAGCCAATTTGTCGTCCCATGAGTTTATGATGATACTCGTTTGCCACAGGCTGGCCATCTTTCGCTTCATTTCAGTGGGCACATGAATCTCCCAAGTTTCTTCCACTAGTCCGTCGTCCACTCCGGTTTGTCCAGCCATATCCGCGTTTCTCTCTTCAGTATTTCTGTCCTGCTGTTGGTGGTCCTCTGTATCACTAATTTCAGCTTCAAGGGGAAAGTCTTGCATGTTGTCCTCTTGGAGTATTTCAGCATAGGATTTTTTGCGAGCATTATCTCTCAGGAAAGTGTTCTCCAGATCAGTAGAGTTCAAGAGCGGGGCAGGGGTTGTCATGACTCTTACTTTGTTTTTGCGAGAAAACGTAGAATTTGCTTACCTCTCTTTCATGGTCAGTAAGTTCTAATTTGATGTCACTATTGGTCATTCAATTCCATTAAGAAAATTTTTGTTAACAATGGTGAAAACAAATGTGAACTTATATGATCCATATTAATTGAGTGAATTTAAATAGTGTAATTTGTATTTTTAAAAAATTTTAATAGTTTTTTAGAATTAAAAAAATTATATTTTAGTAATAGTTAACATGAGTTATGGACG
>JAXUIC010000755.1:0-15756 GCA_035136125.1 Quercus rubra
AAAGAGATCTGTGCATGGAAAGCAAAGATTAGCTTTGGTACACTGTCAAACTTTTTGAACACAGTAGGACCCGATTGAACCCCATACATTAATATTTATATTTTAACATTAAAGTAGAAAAGATATCTATTTTGAACTGTTTCTATGGTAGGGTGTTAGAAATAAAGAGAGATAATACCTGAATTTTCCTTGGAAATTACACAATTTGATTTACCAAAAAAGGTGTAGAGATGAGGCGTGGACCATGTCACTATCTTGAGACAAATTGTGCGTCTACGATATATCCAATGTAGTTAGACAAATAGTTTCTGCACATTCTCCCTAGGATACAACAACCCCAGCACCTTGCTGGACTATCTTGCGAGCCTACACTGCTGTAGGATATAAGGTCTCTATAGTTTTTTTTCCTAGAAAATTTGTAAAAGATAGAATATTTTGTGAGTAGAAAGAAAGTAATAGATGGTAAGTGTTCAAGACAATAAAAAATTATTTTGAAAAGTTTGCAACTTTCTAATTCAAAAAATAAAAATGTGTGTGTATGAAAGTTTATTTCTTTCCATATATATAGTCCAGACATGTTGCCTGTCTTTAGCCAAAAAATAAAACATTTGATATCAATTAAATAGTCGTAAAGTTATGAAATTAATATACACAATCAATAGCTTTCTATAATATAATATAATATAGACCGGATACCAAGATTCAAGGGTTGTCTTTGCCAAACTTTTGTACGTTGAAAACAAAAGAAAGGGCATTATTCTATGAATTAATGGCCCATTATTACAAAACCTCTTGAAAGTTTCTGAATATATATTACAAAATGCTACCTATTTTTGACCACTTTCCATTAAACCAAATAGTAATAGTTGTGCATATACGGTAACATAAAATAATTCAGTAATAGTTGTACATTTAAGTGCTGAAAAAAATCTTCCATATATGATGTTATTATGTCATATTCAAATAAGAACGTTTGAATACAAAACATTTAGAATGGAAAGTATATATTTGTAATAAAACCAAATATGCTAACAATTGTGGTATTAATATCACGTTAATGTTCATAAATTTCCTGATTAAAAACCTGACAAAAGCTACTCAAATTTCAATTATATTTGAATTTCAAAATTTAGCAATCAACGTATCTGACATTAATTAAGGGATAATTGGTACACATAAATGAGTATTAAAATAAATATAATATTTTTATAAAAATATCCAACATAGGGATATTATAAATTTTAAGTGCTGAATGACGTATGACTGGCACAGTATAGGCTCTCTAGTCCCTTATAAAAGGCAAGAGTCTTGTTGTTTTGAACCATCCAAAGACCAAAATGACCACTACCAAATACTGCCTTGTGTTGCTCCTTGAGTGGTGATTCTAAGCATGCCTCACTGGCTGACCACCATGAGTCTCCAAACATGAGCACAAACCTCCTAAGGGAGAAAAGCCACCCCAAAACACAAGCCACCAACCTCACTCAATAAGGAAGAGCCATTGCCAGAACACAAAACCACCAACCCAGGCAAGGGAGAGAAGCCACCATCACATGATCATCACCCTGGACGCCTTCTATTGGAGTCTGCTTCCATTGATGCAAACCTCCTCCAAAGGGAGAAAAGCCACCACCAAAACACAAGCCACCAACCTCAGTGAAGAGGGAGAGAGAAACCATTCCCAAAACACAAGCCACCAAAATGTAAAGGAGAGAAGCCACCACATGATCATCACCCAGAAGATCATAAAGACTCGCAAAGGCCACCCCGAAAGAACTTGAAGCCTCCAACTGCTGAAAAGAAGCCCCAAGTGCTTCTCACAAGCCACCCCACAAGCCCCCAACTGCCAATTGAATGCGTAGCTAAATATTTAGAAATAAGAGCTACAACTATGTTATCTTTCTTGTCATTCACTGTACTATTTGTGGAACAGCTACTACTAGCACTGAGCTATATGTTCATGTTGTGTACTCGTTTATATAGTGTTTGTTAGCAACCACATCATTATGTGCAAAATTTTTTCCATTTTGCACATTTAAAACTTAAATTTTCTATTTTACAGATCTACTCAAAATATTCATTTTTTTAACACAGTCACCATGAGAGGAGAGAGAAAGGAAAAGAGAGTGAGGTGAAGAGAGGAGAGAAAAAAAAGAATAAAAAAACCGTTGACACGGTGAACAATAACTGTGTATATCTACACAGTTACTATTTATTTACAAGATTACTGTGCATATTTAGACATTTTTAAAAGACTGATGTGGGGGGGGGGGGGGGGTTGGGTTGAAATTTGTGAAATTGATCACTTTTGTATTTTAGAAGACTATACATGAGCTGGTGTGGTTGCTTGTGTTGCTTATGAGTATGACATGCCGTTATGCATTTGGAGAATATTGCAGCCCGAATAAATCTACTATCTTACGATTTGAATTGTTTTCTATTAGATAGGGAATAACAATAAGTCATTGCATTATTCTTGTAAAGATTCAAACTCTTCTTCTTTCTATTGACATGTTATCACATGTCTCAATGATTCGCGCCTTGATAATACAAGGAAATTAAAAGCATTATTCTCAACAGAAATAATTGAAAAGAAAAAAAAAAAAACTAACTAAGGCTATTGGAGATTGATTTCACTATAATCATTATCAAATCAATAATTTGGTCGCATCTCACCAAAGCAGCAAATTAATAAAGAAAAATTAAGTATTATTTCCTATAAACAAATGAAAACTCCAATTATATTAAAATCATCAGATTATATATTATAAATTTAAGGGGGAATTACACTTTACCCACCTGTGGTTTAAAAAATGACACTTTGCCTACATGTGGTCTAATCTGTTAACCAAATGTTTACCCACCTTTGTATTGCCTTTGCTCTAACACTATTCCACTAAAAAAAAACAATAGCAATTGAATCAAAACACTTTCCTGAGAAAAAAAAAAAAAAAAAAAACCTTCCTTTTACCCGTACACCCCTGAAATGGGGTAAAGAAGTAATTTAGGGTAAAAAAAACACACAGCACAATACCCTCCCTATACATTCCCCAATTTAGGATTTTGTTACAATTGCTCTCTAGGAGCAATGTTCATTAATTTCCTAAATGAATCTCTCTCTCTCTCTCTCTCTCTCTCTCTCTCTCTCTCTCTCTCATGGCATGCAGATCAATGGTTGTGACGAATGACATGGGCAACAACAGCTTGGAGTTTGGCACTACCAGTGACGGCAGGATTGGACCATTTCAAATATGCATCTAGGTGTGGGTGTCTTGGGCTTTAATAGGAAAAAAAATGAAAGAAATAATATTTAATTGAAATTGGGTTTAGATTTTAGAGTAGAAAATCTAGGTGTGGGAGTTTTGGGCTTTAATAGGAAATTAAAAAAAAATGAAAGAAATAATATTTAATTGAAATTGGGTCTGGATTTTAGAGTAGAAAATCTAATGTGGGCATTTTGAATAATGGTTTGCAAAAATAGATTATTATCCTAAAATTGGGAGAAATTTTAAGGAATATAATGCTAATGCTTACTTTGCTAGTGTCCATCAAAGTGCAACAATATTTTAATTTTAATTTTTTTATACAAGATAGATAGAAATTTTACTCTAACTTAATTCAAGTGTATATGTATGTGAAACTCCTTCCTGAAAACTTGAACGCTAGCTCTTAAGCCTCTTACACTTCACAGACACTCATACTAGCAGAGTAACCAACAATATTTTAATTTTGACTACTGAACTCATGCATACCTTTTAGTTTTATTTTTTATACAACATAAATGGGTATATAAATAAAAGAATTTTACAGGGGACATTCCCTATCTACTTCCTAAAAAGAAAAGTAAAGAAAAATACAAATATATGTTATCCTAGAAGAAAAAGCGAATTATAAGAAAAAAAACATTTAATCCTATAAGAAATAAGAGATCATAAAAAATGAATGAATAGAAATCTCTTATCCCTCTTTTTTTGTTTGACTTTATGGCTTTATGCTCTATCAATCATAGATTTTCTCATAAAAAAATTACATGGGCTTAGGTCCAAGGGTGGCTCTACAACAAGTCTAGGGGGTTCAAATGAAACCCCCTGACCTTTTACCCCTAAAATAAAATTTTAAAACACCTTAACCCTAAATTTGTTTAATCTAGTTGAATAAGCTTAATATAGATTATCTTAGTACTATTTTTCACAATAATTTTACAGTACAGGTTATGTGGCAAGTTTTATTGGTTTTATCTAGACCTACAAATGACATATTTTTTACATCTTACAACTTGCCACCTAGATTTTGTTATGAAAGTTTTGTGTCCGTAGCTCTACTCTTAAAATTGCTGCTTCGTTTTTTAAAAGTAAATAAATAAATAAACATTCTCTCCAAACTCTAGCTTACTTTGCATTGGCAGTAGAAAGAAATTGTTTTTCCTGTACTTTTCTTTTTCATTAGCAAAAAATTACACCACTTTCAGAACATAAAAATAACAACACTATTATCCACCGTAGAAAAAAATCCTGAAGCCTCCACTACTTAGGTCTTGCATGCATTAAAAGTAAAAATTACAAAATAGAGATAGTGGCCCAAAAGTGATTGGGCCTTGCTTTGAGTATTGCTGTAGGATTTTAAACAAAAAGTAGCCATCTTTAAGTTGCTTGAGGACAATGAGGAGTATACATTAAAATGATAAAGAAGCAAGTTGTCATTAACCTTTATCTTCCATGGCACACGCACAATATTTCTTTAGGTTTAAAGCTTCATTTTTAAGAACACGGATCAAAATAATATCTTAATAAGGACATACTTGGACACACTTAGAAGCAATATAACAGTAAAACTTTATAATCCTTAATGCTTTAATTGTTCAATAAAGCTTTCGAAATTCTTAAAAGAGGATTCACCTTGAGTTACACCCGTTCTGGCCATTTTCTTTAGCTTCAGTGCATTTCTTTTTACACCATCGTCAGAGAGCGGTGTTTCTATTTTGTTTTGATTTCAAGCCTCGTGATGAGCGAATTTTTATTTGGGGCCAACCCTAAACCAATCTTCCAAACGTCACATATGTAACTGCTATTATGGAACTGGTCTGTAAAGAAAGGCCAACATAGAAATTGGACTCCCCTGCTTATACCCTCCAAGGTTGAATTCCATCCACAATGGCTTAGAAAGCATGCAATAGAAGGATGGTCTAACACCTTCTCTTGAGGTGCCTATTCAACAATCATTCCATGATCATTTAGACTTGTTCCAAACACAAGTAAGAATTCAACAAGTGCTCCATCTGTTATGTCTGATCGGACAACACACAAAAATGGCTTGTCTAAATTCAAGACCAAGTGCTAGTTCATCAAACTGTTGCTGGTTGAAGGTTACTAAGCTGCCAAAAGTAACACAAATGATTGAACCCACAGGTTGTTTATCAAGCCAGCTTAGACAAGTTGAATTCTGAGGCCAAAAGCTTCCAACATAATTGCTCAATTGACTGCCCAAAAGTAATTGGCCAACAAGTATGACCCCAGAATTAAATCGTAGGCTGGTGAGTCGAGTTTGTGAAATGAAATGCAGAGAAGCCAGTTGCATTGTTTCACATAATGGTTCACTCTCAAAGAATAATATTCAAAGATAAGGTTTTGCATCTTTAAGTCTCCTGAAAAGCTCCAAGGCAACTCGGTGCTACTCCATGCTGGGATTTCCTTTGACATCCAGATCAAGTTGCCTACTCAAATTTTTTTCTTTTTTTTTTTAATCAAAATTAAACAAGAATATGTCACTAATTATGTACTCACTTTTCTTTCTCAAATTTTCAAGGTATGATATGTTGTACTTTCTAAATGTTAATGGTCTTGCAACTCAACTTTTAGTTGGTGCTTTAGAGCACTAGTATAAGTTTTTCTAAAAAATTTAACATTTAACACATCAAAAAATTATTTTATCTACTATAAGACATCATTTTACAACTCTCTCTCTCTCTCTCTCTCTCTCTCTCTCTCTTATACATAGTAGCAAGCAAAACACAAAACTCTTCTACATCCCATTAGCTAAAACACTCCTCTCTTTCAGTCTTTAGCCTTTTTCCTTTCTCTCACTTTCTCGTTTCTCTCTTTGAATTGAAATCGGGCTATGGCTTCACAGTTAGGAGATGGTGAATGATCAGCTAGATTTTTAGGTTTGCAATGGCGATGAACAAGATCACCTCTCTCCTTGGTTCATTGATGGTGGTGGATGGGTTTGGTTTTGTGGGTTTAGCAAGTGATGGGTTTGGTTCTGTGGGTTTTGTTGGTGATTTGTCTGCTGTGATTAGTGGGTTTGGCTGGTGATTAAGGTTTAGTGGTTGAAGGGGGTGCTAGGTAGGTTTCACCAATAGTTTTGTTTGCTGTGATCGATGGTGATTGGTAGAGGTGTTGTTGAAGGTGGGTCTATGATCATTGTTGCTATGGTGATGGGTTACGAGAGAGAGAGAGAGAGAGAGAGAGAGAGAATAAAAAAAAAAATTAGACCATATGTTCGTACCATTAAATCTAGAACATCACTGTAGCTTAATGCTAAATTTTTTTAATATTTGAAACATTTGAGGTTGGTGGGTTTATTGTGTTTAACATTTATCACACTTAATGCTAATGCTCTTAAGAGCTTACCTACTAAAAAATTATTTAGTTCTGCCAAATTTAGCAAAACGTAAACACAGAATGCCAAATATTTATTAAGATTAGTTGGTAGTCTCATTTAAACCAAGTTAAAGACGCAATAATTGTTATGTGCATATGGAATATTTGTATTTATGAAAATATATTATTTTAAAAATTTATTACATCTAATACAGAATAACTATTACGATCCTTTTAGGGATGAATAACTATTCCCCTGTTACAAGGAATTGTTATTCCAAATGAATAATATGTGTGTGTCTGTGTACGGCTTTATCTTCTTTTCCTTTTTTCCTTTTCTTCTTTTACTCCAAATATTAAATACTAAAGATGCTTAATTATGAGATGTAACAGGTAAAAGCAAAATATTTTTAATAACAGAAACAAGTTGAATCATTAAAAACTAGATATTACATCTAAGTTGTGTTAGGTTTCAAGGAAATTTTCAAGCATCGCAGGAATTCTCTTAAATTCTTGGGCATTCCTATTTGGTTGCAAATAGCATAAGAAATTAATTGTCCAAATTTCTTACAACAAAAGAGCCAATAAGGGTGGGTTCCCAATTTACTTAATTTGTAAAATCTTTTGTTATCAAATAAAAATTTAAGGTTTGAATCCCCTACACAAAAAACAATTGATGTCATGATCTTATGATAAAGAGCAATTATCATAAAAGTAATGTCATAAGTTAAAATTTTATTGTGTCTATAAAAAAAAATGAAAATAAAATCCATTTAGCCTAAGAAGCATTAAAAGCTTGTTCAACTAATGATGCCAACTCCTTCACACACACACACACACACACACAAACACACACAAACAAACAACTAATGAAGCTAACTTTGCAATCCATTTAAGGAAATTCAAATCCTTACATAGGTTGGTGATGAACACGCACACTATCTCTTTCAATGTAAAGCTTCATTTTTAGGAACACGATTCAAAATAATATTTCAATAGGACATGCTTGGACACACTTAATAACAATATAACAGTAACACTTTATAACATCCTTAATGCTTTATTTGTTCAATAAAGCTTTTGAAATTGTTAAAAGAGGATCCAACTTCATTTACACTCTTTTTGGCCATTTCCTTTAGCTTTAGTGCATTTGTTTTTATAACATAATCAGAGAGCAGTGTTTCTATTTTTGTTTTGATTTCATGCCTTGTGATGAACCTATTTTCATCTGGGGTCAACCCTAAACCAATCTTCCAAGCATCACATATATAACTCTTATTATGAATTGATCTGCAAAGTAAGGCCAACATAGAAATGGGACTCCCATACTTATACCCTCCAAGGTTGAATTCCATCCACAATGGCTTAGAAAACATGCAATAGTAAGGATGGTCTAAAACCTTCTCTTGAGGTGCCCATCCAACAATCATTCCACGATCATTTATTCTTGTTCTAAACACATGCAAGAACTCACCAAGTGGTCCATCTGTTATGTCTGATCGGACAAACCCGCAAAAATGGCTGGCTTACGAGTTCAAGACCAAGTGCTAGTTCATCAAACTATTACTGGCTAAAGGTCACAAAGCTGCCAAAGGCAACATAAATGACTGAACCCACAGGTTGTTTATCAAGCCAAGTTAGACAAGTTGAATCTTGAGGCCAAAAGCTTCCAGCATGGCTGCCCAATTGATTGCCCAAAAGTAATGGGCCAACAGGTATAATCCCAGGAATTAAATCGCAGGCTGGTGGGTCAAGTTCTTAGAATGAGTTACAGAGAAGCCAGTTGCATAGTTTGAAATGGTTCACTCTGAAAGTACAATATTCAAATAAAACGTTTTGCATCTTTGAGTCTCTTGGACAACTCCAAGGCAACTCAGTGCTACTCCATGCAGGGATTTCCTTTGACAACCATATCAAGTTGTTTATTATTGGATTTCCTACAAAGTCATTCAAATTATTTCTTATCAAAATATCAAACAAGTACCGGATCATATATTAGCACTTTGTAGTTTTTGTATTTTAAATTTATGTTCTAATCCTTTTTCCCTTTCCTATCTAATTCTATATTGAAGAATGAAGACGGTTTTTAAAATGAAAAAGATACTTGATTTATGACTGATGAGTATCTATAAATTAGCAATTGTCCTAAAGCTTAAAGGTGAAACTACACTACTGATCCCTGAAATTTGCCTAAAATACACTATTGGTTTCTCAAGTTTGAAATGAGCGCAATTAATTCTTAAAGTTTCAAACAAAGCGTAATTACTCCTTTTGTGAAGTATGTTAGTTTCAATATCTATGTAGCTAATGGAACTATGATGTGGCATAAATTTAACATAAAAAATAAAACACAAAATCTAATCATTAAAAAACCCATCTACCTAGAACCTAACCCAATTTGAAATTTTGTGATTCGAAGAGAGAGAATAGGATTTAAGGACCCATTCCCAATGCCTAGGATTGACCAGTTAGTAGATGCAACAGTAGGACATCATCGGATGAGGTTTTTAGATGCCTTTCAAGGTTATCATGAGATACCATTGGCAACAGACGATCAGGAAAAATAGCTTTCGTCACTCCTGTGGGGAACTACCACTATATAAGTGATGCCTTTTGGCCTAAAAAACGCAGGGTCAAACCTATCAACGGATGATGACAAAAATGTTTGAAACCGCAGCTAGGAAAAAATGTTGAAGTCTATATTGATGAATGGTCGTAAATAGCAAATTGGTGTTTGAGCACTTAGTAGATCTTTTGAACATTTTTGAAATCCTGAGGAGGCACAAGTTGCATCTGAATGCGTTTAAATGCTCTTTCAGAGTAGGATCAGGGAAGTTCTTAGAATACATGGTGACCTCATAGGGGAATTGAGGTAAACCCAGACCCAGATTAGAGCAATTAATGGTTTGCAACCACCTCGGAATCCAAAGAGATGCAAAAGCTTACTGGAATGATGGCTGCTTTGAATTGATTCATACCTAGGTCAACAGAAAGATGTAGACCTTTCTTTCTTCTATTACATAAGTGGAAAGAGTTTCGATGGTCCGAGGAGTGTGTCATAGCATTCCAAGAGCTTAAACGTTACCTATCCCATCCACCCATAATGTCTAGCCCAGTGGTGGACGAAATTCTCTTTAACTACATCACCGTTTGCCCAACATGCCCATAAGCCTTGTGCTCATACGGGTGGATAGTGGCATACAACGGCCAGTTTATTATGTGAGCAAGTCACTTAACGAGGCCAAGGTGCGCTATTTGCCACTAGAAAAGGCAATATTGGTTTGTAGTCCATGCCACGAGGAAGCTTCCCCATTACTTCTAGGCGCATACTGTGGTCGTGCTAAACTCAACTCCCCCCTCAAGTCAGTGCTTAGGAGCGTTGATTATACAGGGAGAGTAGCCAAGTGGGGTACGATTTTAGGGGCTTTCGATATAAAGTACATGCCTCGTACTTCTATAAAGGGGCAGGTGCTTGCCTGATCTGGTAGTCGAATTTACTGAATGTCCTGAAGAGGTGGAAATGGGAAGTGAAGTATTGGTTGAAAGGTTGGTCGGCGTGGCCTCCATTCAAGGCTTACCGCCTTGGGAATTATATGTGACAAAGCAGCTAATCAACGGGGATCAGGAGTGGTGCTAGTATTGGTGTCACCTGAAAAGATTACTATCAAGAAATCCTTAAGACTGAATTTTTCAGGTATGAATAATGAAGCGGAGTATGAAGCTTTGCTAAGGTGGATGTTGATGGTTCAAAAAATGGGGGAAAGGCAGTAAGGGTTTTTTCAGACTCGAAACTGGTTGTGGGACTAGTAAGAGGTGACCTAGAGGCACGAGATTCAAGAATGCAGGAGTACTTAGGTCAAGTCAAGAGTATACAAGAAAAGTTAAGTTTTTGACTTGTCTCATGTTTCCTAGAAGTGGGAACACCTATGCGGATTCGTTGGCCACCCTTGCCCACATCCTCGTTCCAGGATTTGCCTCGGGTAGTATTGGTGGAGGACCTATATACGCAAACTTCGGTACATCGCGGCACTCCTCGGAATCCATCAGATCATGCTGGGTCCAAGCTGGATGGATTCTATATCACTATTCCTGGAAAAGGATGTACTGCTTGAAGAAAAGTCTGAAGCTGATAAAGTGCGAAGGAAAGCTCCTCGGTTCTGACTCTCCGAGGATAGAAAATTATACAAGCGCTCTTTCTCTAGACCTATTTGCTGTTGTTAGTTTGTTATATTATTAGTGTTTTTACAGCATCATAGTTTCAAATCAGTCTTCTAACGGTACAATATTATCTCCAGAAATAGGGTAATTCTAGGTTAATAAATGTGTTTACATGATAAAAATCAGATTGTTTTCCTTATTGTTATTATTAAGTCAACATAAGGGAAAACTTCCATAGTATCCAGAACATTATGGTCTTCATCATAATAATAATAAACAAGGATTCAAGGCTCCATAGTTACAAATAAAAAAGGAAAAAATAGGATGGAATGAAGGGAGAGAAATATCCCCAACTCAGTTGCAGCAAGTATTTAGCTAAGATTTTGGTGAATGTGTACTTTATAAGGCATGAATGAGATGAATGTGAGCTATTTTTGAGTGAATGAGATAGGATTGATGCTAAGATTAAGGCTTTTTTGTGTGTGGTGGTATGTTTATGACTAGTTAAGAGACATTTATGGGCCTGTATTGTGTGAAAAGGGGAAAAAAGTATCTGATACTAGATAAGTGTTGGCTAAAGATGATGAGTGGTGAGCTTTGAGGAAGCTAAACACGAGCAAGATAGCAAACAAACCCAAGTTTCAAAAAGGGTAGATATCTTCTAGTGGGCCAAGGTGTTCATCTTTTTATAATGGTCTTTAGAGAAGCATTAATTAACAAGAATCCAAAACATAGGACTATTCAGAGGTAGTGAATCAATGTTAATCTTCCTGGGATTTTTGGTCAGAAGTAGGAGATTTACTTTTAGGGGCTGTCTTGCCTCTTTGGGTAATGATAGGATTTTAGAGTACTTTGCATTAAATGCTAGGATTTTTGGGATTGAGCCTAATCAATGAGATTAAGACATGTATCAGGAACGAATCATAATGCTGCAACTGAGATTTGGTCCCCCAAGAAGTAAGATTCAACACCTCAAGCCAGGGGTCAAACTCTAAAGTCCACTTCAAGGGGTAATCATGTCTTGAACATTTTTATCAGTTATAGCATCAATTTGTTGAGGTTTGGATAACTTGGTTTCAACTCTGCTTCCGCTCGATGTATAGTCTTGAGGAAGTTGATGGAGTTCCCATTATCCTTTTGACTTCATCTAATATTACAGCTCTCAGGCACTATTCACATAAGGTAAAGGGTGGCAGAAAATTGATGGGATAGCCCCTTGTTCATCCTCAAAAGTTTGGTTTTGTTGTTGGGTCTCTAGTTGTTTTTTGGTTAGGGGTGAACAATGGCTGGTTGACCACTTTCAAACCTCTTGCTGGGGACCTTTTTTGGGCTAGAACTTTCCTCCATTTTAGCATTTTTTGGTTGGGCCACATGGCCCTTTCTTTGCTTGGGCTTGTTCCCTACTTCATGAGATTCTTGGGCCTACAAAATGGGCATTAAAGACATGCCTTTCCATGGGGTCTTTTTACTTCTCAAGGGCTTTGGTTGTTAGTAGAAATAAAATGAATCTATGAGATTTAATAAATATTTATGATAGATTTTGGGTATTAATTCTTATGGGCTTTAAATAACAACTTTGCTTCGTTTCTCATAATTTTTACTATGGATTACATTGTAAATAATATTTTCTTTGGAGATTTTTTAAATAATGACCTCCAATATTGTTCTTGAGAATAATATTTTACCATGGGTTTTAAATAAACATGGTAACAACCATTATAATAGAATAATGTAATATTCTCATGAGTTTCTCTCTATAGATAATCATAATGGACATGTAGGATGAATAATTACCATGAGTTTTGGTAATACATATTATGAATGTTGTGATGTAAGATAGATAGTGAACATGAGTTTATAATATGAAATATAATAAATGTCATGGGTCTAATAATCATAACTTTCCATGGGCTTTTATAAGATAATTGCCATGGGGTTTTTTTTTTATAAGATAATTGCCATGGGTTTGAGAATAGATAATTCATAAATTCCATGAGCTCGTAATATTACATTAATATGTTTAAGAATCTAAAGTATTCTTCATTATTGGACTTTTAAGTGAAATAATTATGATATAGTATTTTGCCAAGTATTAATAACCTTGGACTTTTGATAGAATAGTGCCAAGTAGTTAGCTTGGGCTTTTAATAGTGCTAACGTAAGTTGGGCTTTTGCTATTGCCAATGAGAATTGGGTTTTGATGTTGCCAATGAAAATTGGGCTTTAAATATTTTCCAGCGAAAAACCCAGGCTTTTGATATTGCCAATGAGAATTGGGTTTTGATGTTGCCAATGAAAATTAGGCTTTAAATATTACCAGCGAGAACTGGGCTTTGATATTTGCCAATGACAATTTAGGTTAGATAAATAAATTGCCATGGGTTTAAACCATGGGCTTTCATTATGGATTTGAATTCCATTGATAAAATATTTTTGCACTGGATTTGAATCATGGGCTTTTCAATATTACATGCATAAGTATTCTTGGGTTTTAAATAGAAGAGGATATGTTTATTGGGTTCATAGGGCTGGTTTTGGGCTTAGCTAAATAATGATAATAAAATTGAATAGAATATGAGTTTTGGCCTTTTTGTGATATTTTATATCATAACTCAATTTAGATAATGAGATATGAAATATTTGTGATTAACATAATAATAGAGCAAAAAATATTTGGGAAAGACCCAATAACTTATTAGTGGTGTTTGAAAATAAATTGGTGGTGCTCAAACTAAAATTAGGTGTAAAAAAAAGTTACCCTAAACAAATGTCAACTTCGGTGTTTGTTTGCATCTTGATTCTTTTACAAAAGAACATTAATTTTTGGTTTGTTTATTTCTCTTTACTTCCTACTGCTTACAGTGGTCTTCAACCACATGGTAAGGTTGTTTTTACTCACTTGGTAGGGACTTAAAACCATTTGCTGCTTTACTTATACTTACCAAACTCTATTGTGTTAGTGGCCTATTTTGAAAGTCCCTTCAGTTAATCTGTATCATATTATGTTATCTGCCTATTGAGCCAAGCTTTGTTTTGATGCAGGTAATGTAGTTGGAGCTCCTAGTAAAGAACTTTCTTTAAATCATCTTCATTAGAACCTAAAACGAAAACATGAAAACTAAATGAATACCTTGCAGTAGGTCTATTAAATGTTGTGTCTCTATTTAATGCTACTTTATTTGCCTAACCCACTTTGAAGACCATTTTTTTTTTTTTAAATTATTAGTTTATTACATACCATGTGTTGGTTTTAAAACTAATGCTTGACGGGTTGTTTTATGTTATTAGTGCGTTACCTAAACTTTTGATGATGGATGTGTCTATTTCAACAATCAGTTTCTAATGGATAACAAAGTATACTTGGATTAGCAACCTATATACATATCTTTATATTTTTGTGAACGGTGACATTCAGTAACAACCATATCTTAATATCAATTATATACCATTTTGTTTTGCCAAATAAAATTACTGATTTGAGTTGTCTTTCTTTGTAGTTGGATTGTCATCTATTTTACCTCACTGACTGTTAGTATTGTTGCAGGTTCTTTCTATTGCATGATTCCAAGGGGAAATGGTGCTTATTATCATCCCAAATTATTGTCTACAATAGTCAGGACCTTAGTGCATAGCATATGAAAGGAGTCCAAATTGAAGTGTTTCAATTATAGGAGAGAGTCCCTTTTTTTGTATTCTAAGCTGTATTCAATTCAAATTCAATAAATTGATTGATATGCTTTTTTATTCCTATTTTTTTTCCTAATAAGTAAAAGAAAGAAGAAACATAATGGAAAACTTTCATTTGTTATATATTTTTGTTCTTTTACCATTTTTGCAATAATTTGATATTGTTCAATTTTCCTTTAATCAAACATTATTCCAATTTTTGAATATGTTGAGTCATATTATGAGTATAAAGCCAGCCTATTCATTTTAAAGTGAGTTTTTAAGCAAAGTAAATATATATTATTTTTCTCAAATTATTCTGTGCATTGCATGGATTAGTGACTATGTACAATTAAAGTGGAAGAGACAAATAGTTGTTAACATCTACTTACACAATAGTTTTCCTGAGAATTGCACGAGTTAGTAATTATTTATTTAAACATGAAAAGTGTGGTTAAAAGCGAGTACCAAACAGCCCCTCAATTACTGAAGTGACACAAAGCTCATGTGACACTCGCGTGTCTCACTTAAGTTCTTTTAAACCACACGAATCATACAATACGACTAAACTAGTATGAAAGCATGAACTGTGTATGTTGTAATGGTGTGCTATTGATCATTCCAAAAATAGCATTTGCAACGAACCATACAAGATCAGGGTGTGCCTCGAATTTCAACAGTTCACACTAAATTGTGTATGGTTATCTGTTTGCTATCCATTAAGATGCTTAATTACTACATTATCTTTTGTATAAGTTTGATTTCTGCCCCCATCACATGACCTGTTTGCATCTTCTTCTAACCATGTACGGTGTGTGTAGTGAGTCGCTGGTAAAGTCGCCATATCCTAAGTGGGACTTCAAGAAACACATTGTGCACTTTTTTTAGTGTTTTTGGAAAATAGCTAAAATTGGGAAAAAATTGGCTTTTACCCCTTTCCAAAAACAATCTAGCATTTTGCTCAACTTTCCAAACTAATTAAGGAAATGCCCCTATTTTGAAAACTCGGTTTTTCAAAATCGAATTAAGTCTGATAGTGACGTTTTTAAGAAGTCTATAGTGACATTTTAAGGACCTATAGTGGCGTTTTTTAACTCGATCTCATAAAATAAAGATATAGGCAAAAAAAAAAAAAAATTGCATGTAACTCGACTTTAGGGAAATCGAGTTAAAAAACGCCACTATAGGTCCTTAAAACGTCATATGGCTCCTTAAAACGCCACTATAGGGTTTCATATTTTTTTATTTATTTTATAACTCGATTTTGAGAAAATCGAGTTTCAAAAGAGGGGCATTTCCCTAATTCGTTTGGGAAGTGGGGCAAAATCTGGAT